>JAJOOR010036976.1:0-13991 GCA_036250505.1 Solanum acaule | reverse complement strand
ATGGAGACTTGAGTTAATATGAACTCGCATCCCCATATCGGTGCTCAATACTACTCCCAAAAATATACTTAGTTCTTTATGTTTAAAAACATACTTCTTCTGTGATTTGAGATTAGTGCTCAAAAACTTAGCTCAAAGGCTATCTTGGAAATCTCAATTTCCCTACTTGCTTCATTTAGAAAGCTATTTCTCTTTTCTAAAAACTAGCCTGAAGGCTCTTTGAAAATCTCAGTTTCTGTTCTTACTTAAATGTGACAACATTTTAAATTTCTTTAGGAATACTTAGTCCCCATATACTTTAGAATAAATGAACTTCGATTGTTTACTCTTTGCTTAACTTGAACTTTAAGTCTTAAAACAAAGTTAAAACATTTATAAAAGACTTTTGAAAACTTTGAAGGACTTCCCTTAACTTGACTCTTGACTTCTCTTGACTTTGATCCTAACTTTCCTTGAATTGGATTATGGATTCAGGTTCATGATCTCATGTTTATGGATGATTCCATGATGTTTATATGTACCTTAGAGTGTTAGAATCAACTAGGAAACATAGTTACATCACTTAGGAACTAGTACGAAAAGGTGGGGGAAGAATGGGGAGAACTGGCGTCCCTGGCGCTCTGAGAGGCGCGGGGCGCCAACCCTCAAACTTCAGAGGACCATCTGGGGTGCGCTGGCTGGAGCGTCACCCCAAAGGGTGAACTTCAGTGACCCTTTTGGGGCGCGCTGGCTGGCGCGACGTCCCACCCCCTTCCCCAGGTTTTTGACCATTTTTCTTCTCTGTTTTTCATCTCTAAACCTCAATGGTTCTTTCCCCAAACACTTAGAATCACTTATACCTCCATTATACATCAGATTCTACTCGAAAAACTCAACTAAAACATGAATCAATCTCAAGAAAACTCCAACAACTCAACCCACAAGAATTCAAACAAATATCATCAAGACTCAAGGAATTTACTTTCAAATCAAACATATTTCGCTGAATTGAATCATGATTGGCGCGTGGGCGAAGTAACCTAACGCTCTGTGATCTCACATACCTTGTAGGGATCACCCCCGATGAATTCCACAAGTTAAACTTCAACGATCTTGGCGATTCTTCTCTTTCTCCTCTTCTTTTCTCTTCTCTCAAAACCCTAACCCTTCTTCCAAAAGCGTAAACTGATCTAATTCAGCTTAGGCCCCTAATTAATTACAAAAAAAATGAATCAAAATAAAAGGGTAAGGAAAAGACCAAACTACCCTTTAAAAATCCGGATTGGACTTTTCTTATTCTAACAGCCCAACTTCCAAAGGGCATAACTCACTCATACAAACTTGGATTTGCGCAAACTCAGCGGCGTTGGAAAGATCCTTCCAACAGATTTGCAACCATATATGGAAGTACACCTAAATCATCCTGAGCTAGGAATTATGGCCGTTTGAAGTTGACCAAAACTCAACTTTTCCTAACTTTAACAAATTTCCAGATTTTAATTCTTTCCAAAAATGACTATTTCCAATTATAAGCTTCTTCCTAATTATTTCAAATTGCGAGATGTTACAGAAAGGATTACTATTATTAGAATTACCGCGTTAAGAGCTTAAGGGGAACACTTTCACCCTAGTTTCTTTCTCATATTGATAATCAAAAGTTTGAATCTTGCTCACTTGTTACTTAATCAACAATCAATTATTTGCTTACACAAACCCCCCCCCCCCCTTTTAATTACTTGTTTCGGAAATAATTTGACTAAACGAAAGTAATCATAAGTTAAGTTTAAGTCTAAACCATTTTCCTCTTGGGATCGACCCCAACCTACAAGTTGGGTTCTTTATTTGACGACGACAGCTTATGCTTATTTAGGGAGGTGTAATTTGAGTGTGCCACCTTCCACAATTATAAGGCATCACAATCATACTCTACACTATCAGCAATTTCTTTTCCAAGAGACTTAAGGATCCAAGATGTGACCATATTATCACATCTTTCCCACTGTCGATATTGAGAAGAATTGAGTGTAGGTCTCTTACACTCACCATTAATGAACCCTAACTTGTTCTTCACAGAGAGGGATCTCATTACACTTCTCCAAGATCTATAACCAATTCCATTAAATATAACCTGAACAAGAGGCAGGCTAGGACCATCAGATGGATGAATGTAAAGAGGATTGCTTACATCGAAGCATAGAATTGGTACTGTGATATGTAACTTCCTCCATGATTGTAGAGATCTGGTGAATCTTTAAACAGCTACAATTGAGAATCGAATTGACACTACTGGAGAACAGAGATCAGGAAAAAAAATGGCGGATCTAATAAGAGCAACAAGGCTTTGATACCATGTGAAACTGATGATCAAAGAACAATAAATTCAGCTAACATGCTGAAGAACCACAAAGCTCCATTGAAGGAGTTTGAGAGAAATGAGAAAAACTGCTTGACTTGTATTGAATCAATTGAACTAACTATTACAATTGAGTACATTCTATTTATATAGATCTAACTGACTATAACTTGCTCAATAAGTAAACTAATACTAACAATATGAACAAACTAACTGATCAATCAACTAACTCTAACTAATTGATGATGATGTGGACATATCAACTAATCAGTTAATTAACTAACTAATTGATATTCTCAATAATATCTCAATTGACGTTTAAGTTAATGTATCTTAATAGAATGTACATATATAGGCATTCTATGATCTTTGAATCTTGTAAAACTTGTTCCTTACCAAGCTTACATCAAACAGTTAATATATGTAAAATAAGGTTGTTTTTTCAATATTGTATGTTTTCATTTTACCACGTAAAATTTGAAAAATGACATCTAAATTTAAATACATACATAAATTATTTACTTATCAATTTACAAGCGAATTTTTACTAATAAATTTGAAATATACTTTATTTATATAATTGGGTCGTGCTGACACGGTCATACACCTCTAGTAGTTATTACTACACATCTATAATAAATCAAGTGCATATGTTTACCCATAATTACATAATTACAATCACAGATATTTATATGTGTTCATAAAAAGCACACAACTCAAAGTATTAAAATAACAAATTCTACAATTATATCACATTCTAAATAAAGTAAAATCATATAAATATGTATTTAAATTTCAAAAAAATGATAAATATACTCTTAAACTATTGTAAGTAATATTTAAATATTTTTCCGTATACTTTTAGAACACTAATAGCTTTATCGTCTAACTTTGAGGTGTATATACCCTTTGAACTAACGGAAAGACACATGTCTCGATCTTACTCAAAATTTATTTAATTTTTTCCCATAATTTAGGACCCACACCTAACTTATAACCCAAACAACATGGTGCACTGATTCGGAGCCATAAATTGGCACGTCGTCGTTTTGGAATTGCCGAGAATTTCTTAGGTTTAATTGCAACTGCTGAATCGAAATCATGAAAAAGACTTACAGCAAATTTGATTTGTACTCCTTCCGTTCTTTTTTAGTTTTCATAATTTTTTTGAGAGTCAAACCATATGAATTTCGACTAACATTTTAAGATGTGTTTTTTCGTCATATAGATATGAAATAAGTTGCAAGCATTGGATAGTACTTTCCTTATAGTTTTTGAATATCTAAAATTTTATTTTAAAATATCAAATCAATATAATCTAACTTAACTTTGAGAAATTAATCAACTTGACTATCGAAAAATACAACATAGCACCTAAAAAGGAAAGGAGGAGGTATATGTTACAAGAATTGTTTTTTAGTGATGAACAAGAAATATCAAAGCATAGCAAGAACAAATTGAATCAAATGCAAGGCTCTCAACCGAAAGGTGATAAAGTTTCTTCTCAGGATGCTTCACTTCTTCAAGAAAGGTTTTTATTACAATCATCTCTTTTGGACTAATTTGTGTGTGTCTTAAGTTATTTAGGCCGAGTTTTTAATTATTCAGATAGGTCTTTTAGTTATGGATAAAAGTTAAAAGAAATTTTGAATAGATCTTTAAGATCGAGGTATGTGTTCCTCTATTAATCTAAAGAATATATATACACTGCAAAAATTAGACGATAAGGATATTAGTGTCCTAAAAATATAACGGAAGGTATTGATATATTTGTCCTTTTTCTGTTTAAATTTTATAGAAAAAATTTACATGTATTTAATTAATACTATTATATAATTATTAAACTTCTATGCATATTAAAATACTAATAAGGTGGACAAATAATTTAGTGCACATAACCTAGTAAAGTAGATAATATAGATTAATAATTATATCAAGAAACAAAATAAAGTAACACCACTATAGAAATATTTAAAATCTATAGTAAAGATTGATTAAAAATCAAACTTATGCGATATCATAGCCACTCAAACCAACATGAGTACTAAGTTATATTTACTTTAAAAGTCGGACTAGATCGTATTATTATAAATAAATAAAGAAGGCAAGAAAACATATCAAACTTACTAAAGAAGAAAAATTAAAAGACCATTATCTTTATAAAGAAAAAATAAATGAGAACTGTTCTTTATTTTTAAGTTCAGCTCAACTCTCTTGATCTTAAGCAACCAGATGTAAATGTCACACCACTAGTCAGTTCTGATAGAAGATATGACAGCGGAAGCATACACAAGATCACAAAACCTACAATTAATCTAGATGATATATAAAAAAATTGTGAATAGGATTCACTAATCTGTTGAAGATTTCACAAAGATTGTCAAGAACAGTAGTCTTCAGGTCTGCGGCCTTCTACTAACACCAGATTTTGCTTCAGTGGGCGCAGTATATTTTGTGATGTGTAAAACGGATGAAAACAATTTGTGAGAGGCTGCTCCTTTTATCCACGTTTCTCCAACTGATAGTTGGAATTGTGAGGGAGTCCTCTCAACAAAAAGACTGCACGTTACAAATTTTGAAACGTGTCTAGAAGTACAGTAAAAAAAATAGTTTTAACTGCTTTTAGAATCCTCTATTTTATCATATATATATATATATATATAAAAAAATTAATTTGGAATAGTAGGGACCACAAATTTAATAGTAAAGGCTTCCAATTATGGTATCAATTCAAAACTGAGTGAATTAATCCTACCATAATAAATTACAAATTATTCCACAAAATATTTGTAATTGTACTCCTCGGTTTAATTTCAAAATCCAACATTAAATCTTATTTAACTCCCATGTTAGAATTACTGATACCAATAAGTTAAATTAAATCTCTGATAATTTAATTCATTGATTAATTTAATCATTTATTACTATGCTTAATTTATTTCATGTGACGGACATATATATATATATATATGAAATCCACCTGCAAGATTTGCACATGAAAACTTATAAGCAATCATAAAGGGGTATCATCAATCTCAAGATCGAGACATAGATTCTATCAACTAATTATTATTTCACAAATATAATATATTATCATCCAATTTAACATGAATATATTAACCCACGGTAGGGTCTCACCTTTTGACAGATCAAGATGACAAATAAATCATATTGATCATAATAATTATATCAAGATTAATAGTACAAGTTTATTTAATGATTCTAGAGAAGATGTTATATAAATACTCAGAATATAAACAAGCTTATCTACTTGATCCGTTCAATACACATGAAAAGCGCACTAGCACAAGAAGTTGGAATGGAACCACTCTCATAATCAAGATCAAATTATATCTAATCTTGTGCTACAATCATCAAGATGTTTGTCCAACTTTATCTTCGATTGTGAACTTATATTTATAACTTATAAGGACCAACAATTTCAATCTTCCATGTATGAGCCAAGAGACTCCATACACTAAATTGTCTGCTATATAAGTAAAGGACACACATGTAGGCACAATGATTTATTTAATAGGAATTTTATAAAATCAAATAAATAAATTAATCAATCTTTACATAATGATAAAAACATAATACTATAACTAAACCACATGGTTAATAGTGTATCCTAACAATCTATCACTTAGACTTATAACCATGCATTCACAACTCTAACGCCCATTCCTTCCACATGCTTATCAAAAGTCTTCTGTGTCAAGCTCCTTGTAAACGGGTCCGCCAGATTGTTCCTCCACTCTATCTTAAAAACTCTCACATCACCTCTTTGAGTTATGTCCCGAATTAAGTGATATTTTCTCTCAATGTGTTTGCTTCTTTTATGACTTTGTGGTTCTTTTGAGTTTGCAACCGCACCACTATTATCACAATAAAGTGTGAGTGGTGCTTGAACCGAAGGAACTTCTCCAAGCTCTTTCAGAAAGTTTCCGAGCCAAACAACTTCCTTATCTGCCTCAGAGGCAACTACATATTTGGCTTCCATAGATGAATCACCAATACATATTTGCTTAATGCTTCTCCAACTTATGGATCCACCTCCTAAAGTAAACACATATCTTGAGGTTGATTTTCTGGAGTCTCTATCTGATTGGAAGTCTAAGTTTGTATACCCAATAGGCACAAGATCATTTGAGTGGAAAAACAATATAAAATTCCTAGTCCTTTTTCAGGTACTTGATTATATGGCTTACACTAGTTTAATGTTCTTGCTCAGGATTGGACTGGAATCTACTGACCATGCCTACGGCAAAACAGATGTCAGGTCTAGTGCATAGCATTGCATACATGTGGCTCCCTACTACAGAAGCATAAGGGACCACCCTCATTCTCTCTATCTCATCAGCCGTTTTAGGTGATTGATCCTTCGATAGGGAAATTTCATGTCTAAAAGGGAGAAATTCCTTTTTGGAATATTGCATGCTAAATCTTGCAAGAATTGTGTCGATATAAGTGTTTGAGATAAGCATAACATCCTTTGTTTGCAATCTCGCATGAGCTTCATCCCAAGGATATGAGCTGATTCACCCAAGTCTTTCGTATCAAAACAAGAGGACAACCACTCATTGATTGAACTCAACATGCTCACATTATTTCCTATGAGTAAGATATCATCTACATACAGAATCAGAAATGCCACTTTATCTCCATCCCACTTTTTATAAATGCATGACTCATTTTCACATTGATCAAAACCAAAAGTCTTAATCGGAGTGTCAAAGCAAGTGTTCCATGCCATGGATGCTTGTTTCAATCCATAAATGGATTTTCTTAGTTTATACAATATGTGTTAATTTTCGTTTTTCATGAAACCCTCTGATTGTTCCATATAGATGCACTCATCAAGACTCCCATTAAGAAAAGTTGTCTTGACATCCATTTGCCAAAATTCATAATCATAATGGGCAGCAATGGATAAGAAAATCCTTGTGGATTTAAGCATAGCTATCAGCAAAAAAGTTTCCTCATAATCAATTTCTTCTTTTTGAGTGAACCCCTTCGCAACAATCCTAGCCTTAAAAGTTTGCACTTTACCATCCACTCCTCTCTTTTTCTTATAGATCCATCTACAGCCAATTGGCTTGACTCTTGTAGGTGGTTCTACAAGATCCCATATTTGATTTGAGTACATGGACTCCATTTCAGATTTCATAGCACTAATCCACATTTCAACATCTTTGTCATGTAGTGCTTCAGTGTAATTAAAGGGTTCTATATTAGGCTCCTCAGGGATCCTATCGTATGATTCTACCAAAAGCGCAAACCGTACAGGTTTTCTAATAATTCTCCCACTACGACGACTAGTCACTACAGTATCCGCTACTTCTGGAACCAAATTCTGAACAACATGAACTTCTTCCTCCACAAGTATATGCTGCTAGACATTACTCCCACTACTTTGAGGTAGCGAGTTGTCAGGCATTTATTCTTGTGCAACTTCTTGTATATCAACATTGTTCCCACTACTTGACCGCAGTGGTATGTCAATAACAATGTGGGGAATTCGTTCTTGTGATTCATTATTTGTTCATTCTATTGTTTAATTCCTGTAAAAACAAGTTTACTTCTAGGAATATGGTTTCATTAAATAATCTTCTTCTAGAAACTTGAAATTTGTCGAAACAATTACCTTTTTCTCCTTAGGACAATAAAATAGACCACCCTTCGTTCCTTTTGGGTATACAATAAAAATGCACACTTCTATTCTAAATTCCAATTTGTCAGTTTTTCCTTTTTGCACGTGTGCAAGACATCCCCAAACTCAAATATGTCATACACTAGGCTTACGCCCACTCTACAATTCAATTGGGGTTGAAGGTACTGATTTTGAAGGAACCATATTTAGAACATAATTGGTTGTTTCAACTGCATACCCCCCAAAAGAAGAAGACATTCTGAATAACTTAACATTGATCGAACCATATCCATAAGAGTTATATTTCTTCTTTCTGCTACACCATTTTATTGTGGTGTTCCTGGAGCAGAATATTGAGAGGTAATTCTCGATTCTGACAAGTATTTTATGAATTTAGAAGAAAGGTATTCACCACCACGATCAGATCGTAATGTTTGAATATATTTATTATGTCGTTTTTCCATTTCCATCTTAAATTCTTTGAATTTTTTAAAGCATTCAGATTTACGGCGCAACAAATAAATATATTTGTATTTTGAGTAATCATCTGTGAAAGTCACAAAATACTCAAAACCACCCCTTGCTTGTATATTCGTTGGACCACACAAGTCATAATGAATTAGTTCTAACTTGTCTCTGTCACTATTTCCTTTGGAAGAAAAGGGTCTTTTGGTCATGTTTCCTTCTAAACATAATTCACGGGTTGGAAGTGCCTCCACTTTCAATGAACTCAAAGTTCCATCAGAAACCAACAGTGAAATTCGATTTAAATTAATATGACCTAGACGTAAGTGTCATAAATAAGATTCACTCAATTCTGAAATACGTTTTCTCTTAAGTGATCTATTAACGTTATTTAGTTATGTTTGTTGTAGCATATTGTAAGAAACATCAAACACATAAAGATCATGTATTCTAGAAACATTATAAATAAAACGTTTATTAAACTTACTAACAACACATTTATTAGCAAAATAAACATTGTAGCCAACATTCGTCAATTTAGAAACAGAAATCAAATTCCTTCTAATAGAAGGTACAAACAAAACGTCTTTCAAAAGCATAATTCTAGAATCACTAAACGAAAATGAAATATTCCCTAAAGCTAAGGCTGGTGCTGGATCTCCATTTGCTTGAAACACGCAAACCTCACTCTCACTTAACCGTCGCGTTTCCTGAAACCCCTACAAAGAAGTGCATACATTATTAGTGGCTCCCGAATCTATAGCCCATAGTTGGGTAGAAACAGCCGCTAAAATAGTTTCAACGACATTTAAATAAGAAATACCTTGTTTGTTCACCTTGGCTAGTTAGCCAGGGCATTGCTTCTTGTGGTGACCAGGTTGCTTGCAGTGAAAACACTTGTCTTTCGACTTAGCTACACCACCATTAGCACCATGTGCAACTCTAGGGGCCTGAACCTTTCAAGGCTTCTTTTTCTTCTGACCGCCTCTTGGATTAGAAGACTAAGGTTTGTCAATCATAAATGCCATAGGGGGAGCTTGCTGCTTGATTATAGTCTCAGCCGCTTGTAGCTCATTTAGCAACTTCGCAATGGACAAATTCATTTTGTTCATGTTGTAGTTTAAGCGAAATTGTTGAAAGCTTTCAGGCAGAGTTTGTAGGATCATCTCAACTTGAGATTCCTTGTCAATCACAATACCAAGTATCTCCAGCTCGTTCAAAAGACTCATCATCTTAAGAACGTGCTCCCTAGCCGATGAACCTTCAGACATCTTAGTGTTTAAGAGGGCCTTCATCGCTGTCTGCTTTGTAGCATAATTTTGCTCTCCGAACATCTCTTGGAGAGATTCGAGCATATCAAAAGTAGAAGTCATAGACTAATGTTGATGTTGCAAGACATTCGCTATAGAAGCAAGAATGTAGCACCTTGCCATCTCATCAGCCTTAACTCACTTATTATAAGCCTTTACCTGACTACACTTTTCAACTAGCACATACTTATAACCTTCAGTAGTAAGTACAATATCCAAATTTCGTTTCTAGTCCACATAATTCGGGCCCTCTAACTTATTTTGATTCAAGATGGAGGTTAAAGGAGTAAAAGATGCCATTGTTAATCTGAGATATGTGAAAAAAATTCATTAAACATGCATTGAAAAATAAACAAAACACATAGAACCTATATATTCATGCACAAGAGCAGTTGGATTCGTTAGGGAAACTTAACTTTTAAAGCAAATATACGAGTCATGCTAGATATTACCACATAAATTAGACAGAACTAACTCAATTAGAGAGTAAACTGTTATTTTAATTAGCTAAATATCATTAATAAATCTCTGTACTATGACCTAACATGTAACTCAGTTGGAGAGTCAATACAAGTAATCAAAAACAGAGATTAAGACCACAATATTTATTATATGAATTCTATCCGATTGTGGAATAAGGACCTATTTCAACATGTAAACTCATATATATACTGTTATTTTTTAATAAAAACCATAAGGAATGAATCCTCATATCACCGGATTTTAAAAATAGATTTTTTTCAATTTTTTCTGAAAATAGAAAAACGCCAAAAAACCTATCTAAACAACCCCGAATGGCCAAAAAAACACCTTCGTCACTACATAGGAGTGTGTCCTGTTAATTGGGCCGTCTTCGATGAACCAGCCAAATTTCAGCGCAATTGGAGTTAGTAATTTTTTTTTGAATAAACCTCTGTTCAGATTATAGATTATCAATTCATGCTTATACAGTAAGAACAACATATTTATTCATGCTCAAAACGTAATAAACCCATATGAATTAACATGTAACTAATTTGGAGAGTTAATACAGTTAATCAAAAACAGAGACATGAATTCTATCGAACTAATTATTATTTCACATATATAATTTTTTATCGTCCAATTTATCATGAATATATTGACCCACGGTAGGGTCTCACCTTTTGACAGATCAAGATGACAAATAAATTATATTGATCATAATAGTTATATCAAGATTAAGAGTATAAGTACATTTAATGATTCTAGAGAAGATGTTATATAAATACTCTGAACATAAACAAGCTTCTCTACTTGGTTTGTTCAATACACACAAAAAGCGTACTAGCACAACAAGAAGTTGAAATGGAACCACTCCCATAATCAAGTATCTAATCTTGTGCTACAATCATCAAGATGTTTGTCCAACTTCTCATCTTCGATTGTGAACTTATATTTATAACTTATAAGGACCCACAATTTCAATCTTCCGTGTATGTGCCAAGAGACTTCATACACTAAATAGTCTACTATATAAGTAAAGGACACACATGTAGGCACAATGATTTATTTAATAGGAAATTTTATAAAATAAAATAAATAAAATAATGAGTCTTTAACAAAAACATAATACTATAACTAAACCACATGGTTAATAGTATATCCTAACAAGTTCACCCGGCGCAAACTATAATTGATTGATTCAACCGAGTGAGCAAGTAATGTACAGGTTTTTGGGTGAGAATAGACCACACATACCTCTTGCAAATGGGGCAAGAGTTTTCGTGCTTGATCCACTCTTTAATACAATCAACGTGATATGCATGGCCACAAATCACAATTAATTTTTGAGTTCTTTTCCAACGCAATAGTCATCCTAAGACGAACATGATCAAAAAAGGAGATCGAAGCCAAACTTAATTAAGCTTTCAGACTACACAAGAAATTATGAGATTATGTGTTGCTCACCAAGCATGAGTGTATCACTCTCACATATTTTTCTACCTCAACGTATCTATGAACCTCATCATGTCTTACATATATAACAATCCCAATACGTACATGTCCATTCTATCCACTCAAGTCAGTCTCCGCCTACATTCCTATTTATGATGTCATTGATTGGAATGTTGTGTACCAGGATGTTCCTAACACATAGGGTTAAGATGTGTAGGATGTGGATGATTGAACTTCAGAAGTAGAGTCTATTTCGTAGATTATCTAGTTGATGCGCAAATTAGTTTTTAATAATTGAAATATCATGTATTACTTAATACAAAATATTTTATTATTTCATATTCTTATATACGTAAAGATTTGTCAATTCGTCACTTCTGAGCTATCTGAGAGTGTGGTCCCTTTAGGAGATCCCCCTTAGGACCTCTTCGAGACGCTGATTAGATTTTTGGTAGTATGTAATTTATTCAATACACACTCAATATTACTTATAGATGTACTTTTTTTAAAACTTAAATTTTGTATTTTCTTTAGTGCATGTGATGGAGTCCATAGATTTTGACACCCACCAAGTGAATACTTCTAGCCATCCAGTAGTTCGATTGCCCAACACCCCTTTAAGATACTAGCTAGATTTTTAATAATATCTAATTCATTCAACATCTATTTTACATAGTTGTGATACATTGATGGTTTTGTATCAAACTAATTAGTATATTTTAAAATAAATTATAGGGGTGCATATTTTTTGAGTACCTTTTTCTGAATGATGAATATCAACTTATTTTTATTATATGTTGTTTTCACTTGCTTCTAACTATGTGTGACATTCTCACATATAAAATTAAAAATAGTGAAAAATTAATCTGTTACATATTCAAAGAGAATGTACACACAAGGGCTGGGGTTAACTTGGGACGTTTGGAATGTATGAAAACCCCTACATGCGCCATATGTAGAGGGGATTACTATATGAGGAATCAAACCCATTCCGTCACCAACAAGGTAAATTTCAAGAAGCCAACCAACTGAACAAGGTTAGCTTCCCTGCACCATAGCCACTTAATAAGGTGCTTGTGAAACAAAAACACCTCATTTCGGTACAAACGAGCACATTTCACAATGATATGAAGAACTCACCTGATGCATTTTTATACATCTTCGCCAGGAGCTTTCATTTAGATATAATCCAATAGAAAATAAACCAAGTTCTCATATTAAAGAGTCATGTATAAAGAGTCATGTATATGTACAAGTTAAGTTATCAGTGCCTGTTAATAATTCAGGGCAGGCACAATCACTACTGCGAAAATATATTTTAAAAAGAACTCTAGCCCTAATGATACTTTCTAATTTCTATATCAAAGTTGTCTGACCGACTTGTTTGCCAACTCAAATAACAGAACGAAAGGCGAGCTGGAATTGAGCAGTATCTATTGGCTTTGGATTAGAAGCATTAGCAAGACCTCCAAGAAGTTTAAGAACATCAGCGGTATCATCGAGGTAATACTTGGCTTTGCTTGGCTTCTGCCCGACAGTGCAGGCAAAGATGTCAGGGGCAGTACTGACCGACGGACTGGAAATAGTGCTTAATATGCTCTCAAACATGTCTTCATCCGACCTGTCATCTCCAATGCACATCACAAAATCAGGTGGTTTCTCCCTATCAACCATCATAGAGAGAACTTTCGCTGCAACTAATCCTTTGGTAACACCCTGCAAGTCACGTAAAGAATTAAAAATTTTGAACAGCATTATGCAACCTGCTTGTGCTGCATTAGTTAAACACACATACAGAGGAGGAAGGCTTACTTGCGGCTTGACTTCAACAATATGTTGACCCCTCTTAACAACTGCAGGTTCATTTGCAAGTACACTTTCCAAATGATCCAACAATTCCTTTGCCTGACAGGAGCCAAAGTCAGGGTCTGCATCGTAATGGTGCCACACCAATGCACTCTCTTTAGATTCTATAAATGATCCATCAGTTGCTTCTGTGTAAAGTTGCATCACAGGTTCCGCAATTTCTTTCCATTCAAGATCAGAATCTAAATGATCCCATTCAGAAGTTTTACAATCCCTGCAATGAGAGAAAACAATAGAGACCATGTTGTAGATGAATATGTAAAAAAATAAAAATAAAACAAAACCTGAACACAAGTTCCAATTGAGAAACTACAATCCAACTGCGAATGACAAGTATAAAAGTAACCCTGAGAATACAAGATGAATAGGTCTTTACCTTATGAAGTACCCATGTTCAGCAGCTATTCCAAGCCTTTCGCATGGTGCAAGCCACTCGCATAATGAAGTC
>JAJOOR010036975.1:0-15605 GCA_036250505.1 Solanum acaule | reverse complement strand
ATTAAGGAAGCTCTTGGATTCAAAGATGAGAAAACCTTTCATCTAGGAACCCCATTCATTTAAAGGAGTACTTTATGAGACTATCCTTACAATAGACCCAACTTTCATTCATTAGCATTAACTCCCATTCTTTTCATTCATTATTACATTCTTTCATTCATTCTTCACTAGGTGTGAGAGTAGGTAAACATAGTTTATCCTAACCTCTCCTTCATTATAAGTCATTCAAAGAAGACAACAACCAAGCATAACACATAAAGTTTCTACACAAGGTCACATTTCATGCTCTTAGACCATACACAAATTCACATCATATCACATTACCTTCACATAATCAACATTACTCAAAACAACAATCATCCAACTTTGCCTACAAGGCCATGATCACAACATGCTTATAAAGTAAACACCTCCCCACTTTCAAAGGGATCAAACCTCAAAATTCTAACATCTATTACACACACACACACACACTTATATATAATTTATTCACAATTCATCATCATCATAAGCCTTAGGTCACAATTGCCCATTCAAGGCCAACATCCAATAGAACACAATTGACCATCAATTCCTCATAATTCAATATCGAACAATACATAAATCAATAGCCCATAACACTCTACACATTAATATCACATTATTAGCTCATAATCAATAGACCCACTTTGGACCCAAAAATTAGGATTTCAAGATATGCAAGGGTTCATGGAGTTTTTGATCTTAAAACCATCAACATTAACATAAATCATCATTTGAAATACTTTTATGCAAGAACCCAAGCTTAGAATTGAAATTGGGGTTTTTAGGGTTTTTGAAAACCATTGAAATCACTTTGATTTGGCTCTTTGATTGAAAGGAGAATCAAAGATAAAATTCCCATACCTTTGTGATTAATTTCCTTAGGAATTGAAGGAGAAATCAGTAGAAACCTATCCCCTAGAAGCTTCATCAATGTCTTCCATGGAGTTCTAGAGAGAGAATTTATTTGAGAGGGAAAGTTCAATTGATAATGAGGTCTAATTCTAGGTCTTGGGGTTCTAACCACTTAAAATACCCTAAAATAGGTAGAATAACCGTTTATAATAATTCCCCATAGTACCCAAACTACCCCTCACTTAGTTGGACCTTTTAAATAAGTCAAACTTGAATTTTATTTTCGCAGATTTCGTCGAGAAACAAGTCCGCGACGCGGAGGTGTTCCCACAAGTTTCTGGAAATTAAATTTTGAGACAGAAGAGTCCGCGACGCGGACCAAACTTTTGGTCCTTGGTGGAGCTAGTCCGCGATGCGGACATGCTCCCTCCATGCACATTTTGCAAGCTTGCTTGGCCAAGGTTGGGGTCCTCCTCGGGGACCCTTAGATTGGTCCCCGGGTGACGTACTCGAACGTTTTGACCCTAAAAACATTTATTAAGACACTAGGGTCACCTCCACTAATTTTTAGACTCCATACAACACATAAAAACATGAACAACATACTAGAACACACCAACACGTAAAAGACTAGTTTCCGAACGTCTTGGTCGTCCCTTGACGTTTGACTTCCAAACTCTTTAAAACTGACTAAAAAGGCTATTCTTCATTATTTTAACAAGTTATTAATGCATAATACCCATGTGAGGCTCTACTTTATCCTACTTCATTTTGAGGGGTGTTACATTCCAAATCAAGGTACTAATTATTTTCTTGGTACTATTTAAATCGATATGTTGGGTGTGTTAAATTGCATGTTGGGTGTTTGAGTTGGGTGTTAGATGTTTCCACCCTTAGTTCTACTTAGTGTAACCTCATTCTAGGATGAATATTCCCAAGGGGGAGATATTGTAACACCTCGGTCTTAGAAAAGGACTAAATTTAGAAAGAACTAGTTTTAAAAAAGCTAATTTGAGATTTGTTCAAGTTAAGCTTACGTTATGAGCTCTGGGTCAACTTCAAATGACTATAACTTTCAGTACAGGATGAGTTAGGTGGCCCATATGATATCAAATGAAAGGTCTCTGGATCCTCTTTCTAATGCCACTGAGTTTGCTAAATTTCGAGTTCGTATGAGTGAGATATGCCCATTTTAAGTTAGCCAGTCCAGTTAAGAAAATTTACTAGAATTAATTAGGGGTATTTGGTATTTTCCTTACCCCTTTAGCTTTAAACGTTTTTGGAAATATTTTAGGGGTCTAAACTGACCTAGATCAGTTTTCATAATTCAAAATCACGCTTAGGGTTTTAAGAGGAGTTCAAGTGTTCGCCAAGATTTCTTGCGAATCGAGGATTATTTTCAACAAATTAAGATATGTAAGTTTTCATAGTGTTAAGTTTGTTAACCCATACGACAATCATGAGTTTCCACTTTTAAATTCATCCATGAGATTGAGTATATTGAGGTTCTTGATGAAATTCTTGAAGTGTTGTTTTCGTTCTTGAATTATGATGTTTGGTTAAGTTCTTGTGGCGGGGATCTTGTTAATGAGTATTGTTCTTGAGGTTTTTCGAGTAGATCTTCATGTAATTAAGTTCGGTGAACGAATCTAAGAGAGCTTGGAAGAAACCATTAGATTCGAGGTTAATTAGGGCAAAAATTGAGAAGCAAAATTCGTCGAGTTTTCTAAGCGGGGGGGTTGGCGCACAGCTCCTGTAGTGTTCCAGAAAGTTGCCTCTAAATTTAAGGGGCTGGCGCCCCATGCCACTCAGTGCGCCAAGGTCACCTGCCCTGTCTCTTTTCCGTCGTTCATTCCGTCTGACTTCTTTTAAAGTGTACCTTCACTCCCTTCGTTATTTTACTATTTTGAATCACATTCAATCATCACAAGATCCTTCATATCATGAATCATAACTCTTGAATTCAAATTTCAAATTCAAGAAAAGATTAAGAGTCAAGTTCGATGGAGTTCTTTGAGTCCTTTTAAAGTCTTTTACAAACTTTTTAAACTTGCTTTAAGACTCGAGTACTTGAGTATGATGATGAGTAGAGTTGAGTTTCATTTTTCAAAATGAATATATGGGAACTAAGTATTCCCAAGAGTAAATGTTTTTACATTTAAAATGAGAGGAATCATCGATTTCCAAATGATTTCATGAGGAGTTTTGAGTATTACATCTTTTAAGAGAACCTTTTGAGTAATATTCTCAAACTTTGAGGATGAGGAAATGTTTTTAAACATATAAGCTGAGTTTTATTATTGAGAGTAGTATTAAGCACCAATATGGGGACGAGTTAAATACAAACTGAAGGGTGTTGCTAGAACCTGGTACGACCAATGGAAGAACACTAGAGCTTATGGTGCACCAATTGTGAGTTGGGTTGTGTTTGAAGAGGCCTTCATGGGGCGTTTCTTTCCCTGTGAGCTGAGGGAGGCAAAGGTAAGAGAATTCCTTAACTTGAATCAGGAATCCATGAGTGTGCATGAGTATAGCCTCAAGTTCATTCAACTTTCCCGCTATGCTATGGAGATGGTTGCGGACATGAGGAGCAGGATGAGTCTATTTGTATATGGGTTGTCTCGCTTGTCAAGTAAGAAGGGCAAGGCACCTATGTTGATAGGAGACATGGACATAGCAAGGCTTATGATCCATGTGCAATAGGTTGAGGAGGATAAGTTGAGAGATAGAGATGAGTTCAGAACAATAAGCCTAAGACAAAAGGAAATGAGTCCGGGGAATAGAAAAATAATGCAAACTTGTCATCCTTTTAACAAAAGCCAAATGGACTTGCTCCATCATCTACTAGTGCACCTGCATCAAAGAATAGAAGTGAGTTCAAGAATCAGAATTCACAGAACTTCAGAGCTAGACCTGCTCAGTCTCAAGGTAGTGTGGCACAAGGGGCTAATTGGACTCCTGCATGTGCTAAGTGTGGTAAGATCCACCCAGGAGCGTGTCGAGATGGCTCCACTGGTTGCATCAAGTGTGGTCAGAATAGTCACTTCATGAGAGAGTGCCCTAAGAATAGGCAGGATAGTGGTAATGGGGGCAATAGAGTCAAATCTTCTTTGGTGGCTCCACCAGACAGAACTGCACCTAGAGGATCTACTTTAGGGATAGGCGGAGGAGCACACCATCTGTATGCGATCACCAGTAGGCAAGAGCAAGAGAATTCACCTAATGTTGTCACTGGTATGATCAAAGTATTTACTTTTGATGTTTTTGCTTTACTTGATCCTGGTGCAAGTCTATCTTTTATGACTCCATATATTGCTATGAGGTTTGATATTATTCCCGAACAACTTCTTGAGCCCTTAAGTATTTCCACACATGTTGGTGAGTCTATGTTAGCTAAGAGAGTTTATCGTGATTATACCATTTTTGTCAAACACAAGGACACCATGGCTAACTTAGTCGAGTTGGTTATGGTGAACTTTGATGTTATTCTAGGTATGGACTGGCTTCATGCTTGTTATGCCTCAGTTGATTGTAGAACTCGAGTAGTTAAAGTCCAGTTTCCTAATGATCCAGTTATTCAGTGGAGGAGTAGTTTAGCAGTGCCTAAGGGTTGTTTTATTTAGTACCTTAAAGCCAGATATTTAGCTTCCAAATGGGGCATCTATCACTTGGTCCGAGTTAATAACTCTAGTGTTGAGACACCACCTATTCAGTCAATTCCAGTTGTGAGTAAGTTTCCAGAGGTCTTTCTGGATGATCTTTCATGAGTCCCTTCTGCGAGAGAAATAGACTTCGGTATAGATATTTTTGTTGATACTCGATCTATTTATATTCCGCCATGTAGAATGGCTCCCGCTGAGTTGAAAGAGTTAAAAGAGTAGTTGAAAGACCTTGATAAAGGTTTCATTCTACCAAGTGTCTCACCTTGGGGCGCTCCTGTTTTATTTGTGAGGAAGAAAGATGGTTCTCTTAGGATGTGTATTGATTACCGCCGATTGAACAGAGTCACTATAAAGAATAAGTATCCCCTCCCAAGAATTGATGATCTCTTCAATCAACTTTAGGGTGCCACTTGCTTTTCTAAGATAGACCTCAGATCTGGCTATCATCAGTTGAGAGTAAGGGAAAGTGATATCCCAAAGACAACATTTAGGACCCGTTATGGTCACTATGAGTTTCTAGTTATGTATTTTGGTTTAACTAATTCTCCGGCAACGTTCATGGATCTTATGAATAGAGTGTTTAAGCCTTATCTTGATATGTTTGTTATTGTATTCATTGATGACATTTTTATCTATTCGAAGAATGGAGAGGATTATGCTAGTCATCTCAGAGTAGTTCTTCAAACTCTCAGAGATAAAGAGTTGTATGTCAAATTTTCCAAGTTCAAGTTTTGGCTTGAGTATGTGGCGTTCTTAGGCCACATTGTTTCTAGTGATGGGTTTCGAGTTAACACTTAGAAAATTGAGGCACTATAGAACTGGCCTAGACCCACATTTCCAATCGATATTAGGAGTTTCTTTTGACTTACTGGTTATTACAGAAGGTTTGTCGAGGGGCTCTCATCTATTTCATCCCAGTTGACAAAGTTGACATAGAAGACACTGAAGTTCTAATGGTCTGAAGCTTGTGAGAAAAGTTTTCAGGAATTGAAAATGCGGTTGACTACAGCCCCAGTGTTGACCTTACCGAAGGGTACACAAGGCTTTGTTGTATATTGTGATACATCTAGAGTTTGACTGGGTTGTGTATTGATGAAGAATCGTAACGTTATAGCTTATACCTCCAGACAGTTTAAGATTCACGAGAACAATTACCCAACTTATGATATAGAGTTGGCTACTGTATTGTTTGCTTTGAAAATATGGCATCACTATATTTATGGTATTCATGTAGATGCGTTCACCGAATACAAGAGTCTTCAGTATGTATTCAGTTAGAAAGAGCTTAATCTCATACAAAGGAGGTGGTTGGAGTTACTCAAGGATTACGACATGAGTATTCTCTATCACCTAGGTAAGGCTAATGTTGTCACTGATGCTTTGAGCAGGTTATCTATGGGTATTACTTCCCATGTTAAGAAAGGCAAGAAAGAGTTAGCAAGAGATGTGTACAGACTTTCACGATAGGGAGTCCGGTTAATGAATTCCAAAAAATGAGCACTAGTGGTGATGAATGGGGTTGAATCATCGCTTGTGCCCGAAGTGAAAGAGAAACAAGACCAAGATCCTTTTTTTCTTAAATTGGAGGCAAATGTTCATAAGAAGAAAGTGATGGCTTTTGAACAAGGAGGAGATGGTGTTTTGAGGTATCAAGATAGGTTGTGTGTACCAAAGGTGGTTGAACTCCAAGAGAGGATCATGGAGGAAGCTCATAGCTCCAGATACTCTATCCATCCTGGTTCCAAAATGATGTATCGTGACTTGAGAGAAGTCTATTGGTGGATTAGTATGAAGAGGTGTATCACAGAGTTCGTTGCTTAGAGTCTGATTTGCCAACAAGTCAAAGTAGAGCACCAGAGGCCCAGTGGTATGGCTCAAAACATAGACCTTCCAAAATAGAAGTGGGAGATGATCAATATGGATTTCATTAGTTGTTTGCCGCATCTCGCAGGCACCATGATTTCATTTGGGTGATTGTAGATCGAATGACTTAATCATCCCATTTATTGACGGTAAAGACTACCTATTCAGCAGAAGATTATGCTAGATTATATATTCAAGAGGTAGTAAGACTTCATGGAGTTTTGGTGTCCATCATTTCAGATAGAGGTGCGTAATTCACCGTACAATTCTGGAAGTCTTTCAAGAAAGGTTTGGGTTCGAATGTAAATTTGAGTACTTTCTTCCGTCCTCAGACTTATTGTCAAGCAGAGCGCACAATTCATACTTTAGAAGATATGTTGAAGGCGTGTGTGATCGGTTTCAAGGGTAATTGGGATGATGGGATGATCACTTACCTCTCATTGAGTTTGCTTACAACAGTTATCACTCTAGTATCCGAAGGATCCTTATGAGGCTCTTTATAGGCAACAATGTAGATCTCCTATTGGATGGTTTGAAGTTGGTGAAGCTGGGTTGATAGGACGAGACATAGTTCATCAATCTATGGAAAAAGTGAAGATCATTCAAGGAAGGTTGAAAACAGCGCAAAGTCGTCAATAATTGGGTTTTATTTGAAGGTTTCACCCATGAAGGGTGTTATAAGGTTTGGCAAGAAGGGGAAACTTAGTCCCCGGTATATTGGTCCTTACAGGATATCCAATAAGAGTGACAATGTAGCCTACGAGTTGGAGCTACCATCAGAGTTAGCAGCAGTCCATCCGATATTCCACATTTTAATGTTGAAGAAGTGTATGGGTGATCATTCACTTATTATACCTACTGAGAATATTGGTATTAAGGACAGCCTATCTTATTAGGAGATTCCCGTTGATATACTTGATCTTCAGGTTCGCAAGTTCAGAACCAAGGAGGTAGCATCAGTCAAGGTATTATGGAGGAATCAATTTATTGAGGAAGCTACTTGGGAGGCTGAGGAAGATAGGAAGAAGAGATACCCACATCTCTTTGAGTCCAGAGAAATTCCAAATCAATGTACTAAATATTTTCTTGGTACTCTTTAAATTGATATGTTGAGTGTGTTAAATTGCATGTTGGGTGATAGATGTTGCCACCCCTAGTTCTACTTAGAGTAATCCCATTCGAGGAGAAATGTTCCCAACGGGGAGATATTGTAACACCTCGGCCTTAGAAAGGGCTAAATTTAGGAAGAACTAATTTGGAAAGAGCTAATTTGAGATTTGTTCAAGTTAAGCTTAAGTTGTGAGTTTTGGGTCAACTTCAAATTACCATAACTTTTCGTACAGGATGAATTAGGTGGCCCATAAGATATCAAATGCAATGTCTTTGAATCCTCTTTCCAACACCATCAAGTTTGCTAAATTCCGTGTTTGGGTGAGGGAGATTAACTCGAATTAATGAGGGGTATTTTGGTCTTTTCCTTACCCCTTTAGCTTTAAATGTTTTTGGAAATAATTTAGGGTTCTAAACTGACCTAGATCAGTTTTCATAATTCAAAATCACGCTTAGGGTTTTGAGAGGAGTTCAAGCGTTCGCCGTGATTTCTTGCGAATCAAGGATTTGTTTCGTCAAATTAAGGTATGTAAGTTTTCATAGTGTTGCATTCATTCACTCACACGCCAATGACGAGTTTCCACTTTCAAATTCATCCATGAGATTGAGTATTTTGAGGTTCATGATGAAATTCTTGAGGTGTTGTTTTCATTCTTGAATTATGATTTTTTGTTGAGTTCTTGAGGAGAGGATCTTGTTATAGAGTATTGTTCTTGAGGATTTTTGAGTAGATTTTCATGTAATTAAGTTGGGTAAACTAATCTAAGAGAGTTTGGAAGAAACCATTCGATTCTAGGTGAATTAGGGCAAATAATTGAGAAGCAAAATTCGTCGGGTTTTCTATGCAGGGGGCTGGCGCACAACGCTAGCAGTGCGCTTGAAATTTGCCTTCAAAGTTAAGGGGTTGGCACCCTATGCCACTCAGTGCGCCAGAGTTGCCTGCCCCGTCTCTTTTCCGTAGTTCGTCCAGTCTGAGTTCTTTTAAAGTGTACCTTCATTCCTTTCCTGATTTTACGATTCTAAATCACATTTAATCATCACGAGATCCTTCATATCATGAACCAATACTCTTGAATTCACATTTCAAATTCAAGAAAATATTAAGAGTAAAGTTCCAGGGAGTTCTTTGAGTCCTTTTGAGAAGTCTTTTACAAACTTTTAAAACTTGCTTTAAGACTTGAGTACCTGAGTATGAGTATGAGTAGAGTTGAGTTTCATTTTTCAAAATGAATATATGGGAACTAAGTATCCTCAAGAGTAAATGTTTTTACATTTAAAATGAGAGGAAACATCAATTTCCAAATGAGTTCATGAGGAGTTTTTAGTATAATCTCTTTTAAGAGAACCTTTTGAGTAATAATCTCAAAGTTGGGAGATGAGGAAATGTTTTCAAATATATGAGATGAGTTATATTATTGGGAGTAGTGTTGAGCATCGATATGTGGACGAGTTCAAACAACTCAAAGCCCTTATAAACCATGTAGCCAACGTGGGTAGAAAGGGTCTACTTTTTAGATGATTCCATATTCCTTTTTAAGAATAGCTTCGTGGATCCACTTAGTTGAGGATGCCTTATACTCCGGCAAGGTATAGGACAGTTCTGGTAGTGTGGACGACACGTTGTATCATTACATAACTCATAGTGATAGTTATCGGTTAGAGAATCTCCCAAATAAGAGTAAAAGATTTTATTTTTTTTTCTTAAATACATTGATTTATCATCTATTGTTTTAAAAGCTTTCTTTATAATGCATCTTTACTGTTGCTTTTATATTGAACTGAGTTGAGTACTTCTGAGTTTGAGTATCCATGAGTTGAGTTGAGTTGAGATGAGGTGAGTATGCTCTTCCTTTTTAATGGTTCAAACTTATGTCTTTGCTTTAGAGTTCCCCTTGCATGCTCGTACATTCCATGTATTGATGTCATTTGGCATGCATATTTCATGATGCAGATACAGGTAACCAGGGTCATCAATAGACGCTCTGTTGATACCACAACAGTTCGAGTTATCTTTGGTAAGCCTCCTTGCTTCCGGAGGATTCCATTTATATCTTTCAGTTTGTTTAGGATGTCGTGGGTCTTGTCCTGACTTCCATCATAGTATTAGAGGCTTCATAGATAGACAATAGTAGTCCAGGAGTCTTTTCATTTCCATTGTTTAATGTTTAAGACTTGAGTGTCCTTCTTTGGCCACTGAATGTTCTAATACATTATGAGTTATTTCTTTTAAAGACATTGAATAAATTTTTGTTTTGAGTTCTTTTATTGTTGAGTAATTCTTCCGCTAAGAGTTGAGTCAGGCCAAGGGTTTTCTTGGGGCCAGCAATGGTTCTCGAGTGCCGGCCACGTCCAAGGTGTAGGCTCGGGGCGTGAAAGATTTAATCTAATGTATATAAGCTAAAACTCTATACACAAAATAATCTACTATATAACTAAGTAAATAGATACCATAAAAGAACATAGATAAATAATTATTCTATAATAAACACTATATCTAAACATAGGATTAATAGTATATATCCTAACAAATTTAATCTAATAAATACATATGTCAAAAGGAACTTCAAAGAACAGCATCAAGAAACACTACATAAAGGTAAATAAAATTGGCCTTCCTTTTCATTTATTATTTCTTCCCCTTAAGAAAAAACAGTATGAACTTAAAGAAAATGGGAGATGAGAAGCATATAGAGTTGATAAATATCGGAATTGAATAACTGCTAGATTCAACTCACCTTCAACCTTAACGGAATGATATACGAAGGCCACTATAGATTAAGAGAGTACAATACATACAATTCAACATATAACTTATTATGGCTTAAAATGTGATGTTATTTGTGTATTTGGAGGAAGTGTAATGATATCTAGGAGCACTTTATTATAAACTACCAAAATTAAAGCTTTGCATGCATAACATTTATCTTAATTTGTTTGTTATTGTTGAAAAAATAGTAGATATCCATGATTTCATGAGATCGATATTAAAAAAAAATATTTTATCATTTTTTGTACTTTGTAATTGTCTTCACATGTGACTTCTACAATAATGTTAAAAACATGAGTTGGTGTTTCATATTTTTAATGATTTGAGTTCTCTTTCGGGGTAGATGATCTTCATATTTGAATTTACTAATTCATTCTACGGAAAGAATTATGAGTATCCTCCATGTATAAATATAATATCAAACTTTAAAGATTTTTTTTTCTTTTATTTTGATACAATAATTGAATAAAAATGTCTTAGTTACCCAAAAAAAAATAGAGATCTTCATATAAATAGTCTGGCGAATTTACTGTTTACTTTTTCTAGCTAGTATACATTCATTATATATTGATTATACATGAAATATACATATATTTTATATCCGCCAGCTATTCTAAGTTTAATTGATTTGGTGGACAACCATGTATGTTAATTCTTCAAAAAATATATTATGAGAAGCTGCAAACTTTTGCTTCTTTTATTTTCAAAATTGTGCTAAACTTGATTAGGAGACAACTATCCCAGAAACTAGTGACTCTGATAAAAGAAGGGATAAATAATGAAAGTTCATTCCATTTGATTGTGTTGTAACGATTGGAGTTAAGGGAGTCATGTTCAAAACTATTAATGTGCCATGTGAGATGAACATTTATATTCTTGCATATTAGACATATAGAACTTGCCCTGCGTATGTAAAAGTTGAATTTAGTGTTGAATTGTGGGATGTGATTTAAATATTGATATTGATATTGATATTTGAGAACACTTTAAGATTAGATATTAGATACTTTCAATATACTTGTTTACTTTATATATATATATATATATATATATATATATATATTTCAAACTTGAGCTACCTATAACTGAGACGGGAATTGGAGAATCTAGTGGCTCCAAGCCCGCTTGGAAGTTTATGCACAACGATACTTTATGCTTAGCGGGTAGTTGTTTTCTATCATAGGTGTTGTTTAGGAAGATATTTGAAGATGACCATTTGGAGTAGACTTTTTGAAGCTTTTATGAAAATCACATTTATATACAGGCATTTATATTTTGTAGTGATTTGGGACTTATATATGATCCATATGTTATATTTATATATGCATATTTGGAGGCTTGTGGATCATAAGACCATAAATTTTATAACTTAAATTTGGTGACTTGTTTGGCTATTTTAAGGTGCAAACTCAAGTCTTGTGATGTACTAAATTACACTTTACTTGTAATTATGTACAAATGAGGAAACTAGTTTATCTTTTGATACTCGAAATATTGAAAATTCATGTATAGTTTGAACATGTAGTAGTGTTAAATGAAAAATCATATTTTGTTAGGTATTTTTGTTATTTTAGAAAGGATCCTATCATCTTAAACTGATACTCTTTACGTTGTATTATTATTACTTTTAACTTAGAATTATATGAGTTAAATGGTGGCAAAATATTGTACTTTTAAGGGCTTTTTCGACTAGGCAAATTACTATGAATTGTTTTAAAATTAATCTATTCTAAACATTGTAAGTATGGAGTATATTGAATTTAGTTTTATAAGTAGAATCCTTCTAAAAGGGAAATTGAGGACTTAGCTGCGTAGATTTTAGTATCAGAAATGGTGAAGGAGACATGAGGTTACCTGAGTGCACAAAGAAGCCACAACAATAAAGGAAAGATTGGAATAATGTAGCAGTTACAATAGAGACAAACTCACTCACAATAAAGAACAAGTTGGAAGGTTGCCTTGGACACTGTGGCTAGGGAGGCTAATGTTAAAAGTGTGTTAAGAGATAAAAAGAAATAGTCCGAATTTCTCGTGCAGATAAGTTCAACAATTTTCAGGTTATATATATAACAGTTGGCAGGAAGATTCTAATCTCAGACAAGTGACATCAGATCAACAACTATTCAAAAGAGTATCAACTGAGAAACATTGTAGACATTTATTTAACACACATAAGTTGCACTTCAATCAGAAACATTAAATCCTTCTTACTCTGGTATCAACATCTCGGAGTAGCAGTGAACTAGTGGTGACAACAGAGGCATGCTTAAGCAAAACTGGAACAGTGAAAATCTTGTGTCATGTACAACAGCTTTAAAAGATGGAAGAAAGGTTCTCAATTTCATTGTCCATCGACTATTGCACTCGTTTGCTGGGATAATGGCCAAAAGGAGGAAGGAGAAAATCCTACATGCCTCTAATTATGATATTACTTTGTTAGATATCTTAATGTAATTTAGGAGTCTTCTGAGGGCCTTCCCACTGTCAATGGCTTCTCTGGCTCTATCAAAGGCTGCACTTATGTCTTGAGCTCCATCAGACCCAAGCAAATGGTCAACCATTCCAGCATTTAAGACAATTCTATCGTAGGCTGGACCTTTCTCACCACGTAAAGCTGCTAAACCCAGCTCTATATTCCTTGCAACCTAAATAAATTCAGAAAGAAACAGAGGATTAATAATCCTGATTTTCCTTGACATAAAAGCCCAAGGAGGTAGGTAGCCTACAAGTTGAGAGAGAAGCAATCAAGTTGAAACAATTACACTCATCTTCTTCACATAAACTATGCTCATTTGAGAGAGTAGCAATCATGTTAAGACGATCAGCCTCATCTTCCCTTCAGTATAGAAATTTCAGATCCCAAACTAAGTAAAGATGATGTCTTACACATAATTAACTTCACAGAAGCAATGATCATCTATACTCTTTTAGAATTGATGTGCCACAAAGAGAGTAGTCCAATTTACACAATGACCAAGAGCAATCAGTGTCACATGCAAAATGATAACTGAAAGCTAGCAGGTGTTTAGAAGTTCTGTCGGTTCTATCTTTTTGGTAATTAACCCATTAAGTTCCTTTCAGAAAGGTACATCAATCTTAATAACCGATACATCTTCAACCTTTTTACACCATCTCTTAGCTTCTTTTTTTGAGAAAGGTAACGTTACTACTATATATCCATCCATAGGTATACTACACCAACATGTATAGTTCCCCAACAAAAGTATTACAACTTACATCTTGTGGTTCAACTTATCCTTACAAAAAGTCTAAAACATCAAAAATATCTTCTGTTTGAGCTAATAGTTTTTGCTCACACCAAAAATAAAATAGGCCTAAGCAATTCATCTTAAGAATCTGTAAGCTGCTTTGTACTCCTTCAAAACACCTCTTGTTCCTCTCAATCCAGACTGACCACCAAATATAAGCCGGGACAATCTTCCATCTCTCCTCCTTCTTACTTACCATGCCATCCTTGTTCCAGCATCTTAGGATACCTGCTATTCTTCCAGGTTTCACCCATCTGATCCCTTTTAGGCATATAAACATCCTCCATAGTTGGTCTGTCCACTTGCAATGCAAAAAAAGATGGTTGATTGCCTCCGCCTTTTCCCCGCATAGAAAACACTCAGCGACTAATTGACGACCCCTTTTACTTAGGTTTTCCTGTGTCAAGACTGCCTCTTTTGCCAAAAGCCAGGTGAAGCAGTTAACTTTGTAAGGAATCTTTGGCTTCCAAATCATCATCCAAGGCCAATCTCGTTCCTTCACTACTGCTGAATTCAGCTCTTTGTATGCCGAGTTGACAGAGAACTTCCCGTTCTTGTCTTTACTCCATTCCAGTCTATCCTCTTCTCCATTGAGGTTATTGAAGCCTGCTACTGAATTGTAAAATTCTGCAACTCTTTCCATCTCCCAATCATTCAGATGTCTCCTTAGGAATAAGTTCCATCCCTGACCAGTCCACATCATGGCAACTGTGGCATGTTGTTGTTGACTTAATGTGAAGAGTTCTGGATGTTGTTGTCTCATAGTTCCCTGCCCTGCCCATTTGTCATGCCAAACGGATGTTCAATGTCCATTCCCAATCTTCACCTTTGTTCTGATTTGCATTAATGGCCATAGGTTCCTGATAGCTCTCCAGACTGAGCACCCATAGGGTGTTGTTACAATCTTAGTCATCCATTTGTCTTCCAGGCCATATTTTGCAACAATTGCTTCTTTCCACAACATTCCTTCATCAGTAGCAAACTTCCACAACCATTTCATCATCAAACTCTGGTTCTGCTTCTTCATGTTTCTTATGCTTAGACCCCCTGCCTTCTTGTCTACTAATAGCTCCTCCCATTTGACTAGGTGATATGTTTTCTTATCTTCACTTCCCTGCCAGAAGAAGTTCCTTCTCAGTGCATCTATTCTTTTACTTACACTGGCAGGTATAGGAAAAATAGACATCAAATAAGAAGGCAAAGTGTCCTGAACACTATTGACTAGTGTCAGTCTGCCACCCCTAGAGAGAATCGACTCTTCCAATTTGTTAATCTCCTAGTGCATTTCTCCACTACCCCATTCGAAATCCCTATTGACTTACTCTTTGCACCCAATGGAATCCCGAGATAAGTTGTTGGCATCTCTCCCACCTTACCCCCAAGTCTGCTTGCAAGGATATCTATCTCATCGCCTGTGTTGATGGGATATATGAAACTTTTCCCCCAATTTATGTGCAATCCAGAGATTGCTTCAAAAATAATGAGAATGACTCTCAAAATTAGGACTTGTTCCTCTAACGCTTCACAAAATATCAAGTATCGTCTGCATACTGAAGGTGTGTTACCTCCAAACTGTTTTCCTTTCCCATCTGGAAGCCTCTAATCCATCCCTTCCCCCTTGCCTTATTCAATAGGTAGCTCATTCCTTCCATAGCTAGTATGAAAAGAAATGGGGACAAAGGATCACCCTGTCTCAAGCCTCTCTGAGATGGAAAAAAACCATTTGGTACCCCTGTTGATTATCACTGAGAATCTGACTGTGCTTATGCATTGTGATATCCATTTGATCCACCTATTTCCAAACCCCATCTTCTCCAAAAGTCGTAATAGGAGGTTCCAATTCAGATGGTCATAGGCCTTCTGGATGTCCAACTTGCAAACCATACCTGGCTTTTTACTACCCTGTCTAGAGTCTATACATTCGTTTGCAATTAGCACTGCATCCATTATATGTCTTCCTTTGATAAAGGCCATTTGTTGTCTATCTACCAAACCATGAATTACCTTCTTCAACCTTTCTGCTAGAAGTTTTGCTATGATTTTGTACGGGGGGGGGGG
>JAJOOR010036974.1:0-13271 GCA_036250505.1 Solanum acaule | reverse complement strand
GTCTTTTTAGTATTGTTTAAGTTGTGTACGGGATTAGTCCCGAATTTTGTACTCTAAAGTATTAGATGGTTTGAGACATCATGTATAAAGTCTTCCGCTTGCTATTATTTTTTTTTATGCAATGTTTTCTTGGTAAATAAAGTTTTAAATTCCTTATGGTTTTAGAGTCTATGCGATGAATGAATGCTAAGAGGCTTGTATTAGACCTCTTCGAGGTCGAGTACGCCGGTTGCGACTAGGGGGTGCTCCCGGGTCGTGACACTTAAGGAACTTGAGGAGGAGCTCTTTCATTCACATTGTCTTCCTCAACCCTTTTTGCAAAAGCCCTTCTAGTAGTCATATCATGTAGATCGTAGGGCAAGGATTAGAAGAAAGACCTTATAGAGTTAAAATCGATCGCACGACTTAAAAGTAATGAGAGAAGTGAAATTTTCTAAACAACTTATATATTCTTATTCATAATTGTTGCGCACTTCACACTCATGAACAAGACTCTACTAGACGTAGCTTATGAGACATGAGATGATCCTAGAATCATTCCAAACCTTGTGTTCTGATTACCAAGTTTGTCACAACTCAGGGGTACCCCCTAGATGTAACATAGAGTATAGAACCCTGAATGACTCCATACAAGCCACTTAACATATCATAACATAAGAAATAGAACAATAAGAGTAAAAATGCATTTCAAGTCCAAGTCTAAAATTTTCATAAAAGCAAAAGCGGAAGTCTAGACTTTAAGTCTCAACATAGCCATCTATTACAATCTTTAAAATGATAAAGGGACACAGCCCATACAACATAGTTCATAAAGGAGATACAAGAAATGAAACTACAAGTGAAACATCCGTCCTCGAATCATGAGGACTCACCACAAGCTAGGAGAAATGAGCAAATCCAAGCTTTAGCCATAATCAGGACCACCTTGAGAACCAGACCCTACACTTGGGAAAAAATGTAGAAAAAGTAGGCATTAGTACAAAAATGCACTAAGTATGATAGCGATGCATAAAAACATTTAAAACATGCTAAAAGGGACATTTAATTAGAAAGGATGCTATTTCCAAGTTTAAACTTCATTTGAGAGTTTAGAGAGCATAAGTCATAAAAACATAAGTCATAGACATAAACCATACATAAGTCATCTTAACATAAGAGAAACACTTCATAAATAACCTTCGAGCATACTTGCTCAATGCATGAATAAGACCCCACAAATCTCACCCATGCTAAGTAAACCTCCTTAGGCCATCATTCATATTCTTGTTCATATTATCATTGTGTGGGAATAAGCCTTAAACGACATAGACCATGTGAGCTTAACATTGAATCTGGTGTTACCCACACCGAAAAGGGTTGTCCTACTTGCCTAAGGTAGAACCATACAATTATCTTTGGTGGATCCACTAGCTAAAATACCTATGAGGGCACATAGTTTATGGGATAAGGAGATTGCTACTAGAAACCCAGACTAAATAATGGTAGAAGGTTTCCATCTCATGAGAAATACTTTGGGAACCCGGAATCAACTAGCGTATAAGGAACCCATTTGGTAAGCCGGACTCAACTAGTGTAAAAGCTTTTATTTGCAAGCCGGACTCAACTAAGGTAAAAGCTTCCATCTCATATACAATATCCACTCGGTGCTAAAAATTACTTCCCATGAATTACATATTAAGTCTTGACTTAAGTTCATAATTATGGAAGAATGTCTTGACACTCAATCCAACATAATTCCTAAGATAGCTCATAGATTCAATATGTGAGAATAGTCTTTCAACCTTAGAATCATCATATTGAGAGAAAACCCTTCACATCAAATCATATTCAATCATAGGTGTGTAAATGAGAATATCCTTTCAACAACAAACAACAAGATCATAATCATAATCACATTACTCTCAAAGTGTTCTTAAAGCATATACACAAATCTCATAATCATGCATAATTCTCATATCTTACCCTTCATAGATCTAAGATCTCATTCAATAAACACATCTAGAATTCACTACATTAGACATAGATATAATCATAATTCAAGTAACCCAATTACTACATGTATAATTTATAACATACTTCAATCATCAACAAACCCACATCACAAGATCATAATTGAGAAATATGGGGGTTTCATGGGTTCTTGGGGGATTCAATATATAAACCATAGGAAATCATCAATTCATACATAATATATCATAATTAAATCAGTAGAAACGTTTTTGAAAGGAACCCTTGAGTTTGAAGTCAAACCCTAACTTTTGGGGAATTACTAGTTTTGGAATTGAATTGGGAGGGACTCCATGGATGAAGCCTATCCATGGATGATGGACTACCATACCTTAGAAATGGAATTTAAAGAATTTGAGTAGAAAACCTTGTTCCTTGATCCCTAGCTTCAACTTCCTTCTTCTTCTTCTTCCTTGAAGTTCTAGAGAGAGAAATTTAGGGAAGATGAACTCTTTGGGATTTGATTTGGGTTTCGGAAAATAATGAGGTGAATGGGTGTATTTTGACTTAAAAATGACTTATATAGGTGTATAAAAGTAAGGCAAAATGACTTCACTTTGATTGGACTTAAACCGAAATTACCCAAAACACCCCTCACTTAAAGTGAGCTACCCAGGTTCCACGAGGGGCTCCACGAGCCATGGTCATGACCACGAGCCGTAGTCCCCTCCATGGACTTGAGGTAGTGGTTAGGAAAGTTGTGCCTTGAGCCCACAAGCCCAAGGCATCCTCACGAGGGGCTCCACGATCCGTGGTCCTAGTCACGATTTGTGGTCCATCTCGTGGGCCTTGAGGCAGTGGCTAAGCCACCATCATTCAACCCTCAACCATCAACCACTAAGGCATGACCAAGGCCACTCTTATGAGCCGTCTAAGGCTTCACGAGCCGTGAAGTGGCTCGTGTGGTGGAGCCAATTTGGGGCAGCCTTAAGGAGGCTACTGCCTCACCTCACCGAGTGGCACCATGTCTCCTGGTGACCACCACTGGTCGTGAATGCCCTCGTGATCATGGGGCAGTGCCTTGGCAAGATTTGGACAGCCTTGGCTCTTACCCCTTTGCCCTTGGCCCTAACCCTTTTTCTTTGACGTTAACCCTCACATTTAGCTTTAGTTTAGAGTACTAATTTCCGGGGTGTTACAAGCATGCTCAACACTATATCACAGAGCCTTTATGCAATTTACTCTAAAAAAGCATAATTAAAGCATGTTCAACAATTCATCTTATGAAGCATATAGGCAACTCTTACTCAATGCACAGTAAAATGAGGAAAATCAATCATAAATACTCGTTCTCTTGCTAAACATAAATTTCTTGTGAACATGCATAACATAGGGAAATCATGGAAAAACTTAGATAACACAAGACTCCCAAAACAAGGAAAACTCAAGAGGAACTATTTACCTCAAGCTAGAGTAGGAATAAAAGAAAAACAATGAGGATAGCGGGACTTCATATTGGCCTTGGCCTCCCAAGTAGCACCCATAACTAGATGATTCTTCCACTAAACCTCCACGCAAGCTATTTCCTTGTTTCTTAACCGCTTAACTTGTCGGTCTAGAATCTCTACCGGAACTTCATTATATGAAAGACGTTCATAGACCCCCAACCCTTCTAAAGGGATTATGGATGGCGGATCTCAAACACACTTCTTGAGCATAGAAATATGAAACACTGGATGCACCGAAGCTAACTCACTTGGCAACTCTAACACATAGGCAACCTTATCACTACGCCTCAAGATTTTTGTATGGGCCTACATACAGGGGACTAAGCTTCCCCTTCCTGACAAATCCCATTACACACTTCATGGGTGGGATTTGAAAATAGACCCAATCGTTAACCTTGAATTCAAGATCCCTTCTTCTCATATCGGCATAAACTTTTGCTGGCTATGAGCCATTCTCAATCTATCTCTAATGAGCCAGACTTTCTCAATGGCCTCTAGAACCAATTCAGGATCTATCAAATCCATTTCCCCCACCTCGAACAAACCTATAAGAGATCTACACCGCCTCAAATAGAGCCATACCAATACTTGAGTGATAGATATTATTGTAGGCAAACTCTACCAATGGCAAATGGTCATCACAATTCCCCTTCAAGTCAATCACACAAGCCCTTAACATATATTCCAAAGTTTGGATGGTGCGCTCCGCTTGCCCATCAGCTTGGGAATGAAAAGTCGAGCTAAGCTTAACCTTGGTGCTTAGGCCCTTTTGAAAAGACCTCCAAAAGTGACAAGTGAATTGAGGGCCATGATCAGAAATAATGGATAAAGGCACTCCATGCAACTTCACCATTTCTCTTATGTCTAACTTGGCATAGTCCTCCATCCAAAAGTAAACCTTAACGGGAATAAAGTGAGCCAATTTTTTCATCCAATCTACAATAACCCAAATAGTGTCATGTTGTCTCTGGGTGCAGGGCAAATGCACAATAAGGTCCATATTTATCTCTTCCCACTTTCAAGTGGGAATACCTATATCTTGGGATAAGCCTCCTGGTCTTTGATGCTCAACCTTAACTTGTTGATAATTAGAACATTTAGCAACAAACTTCGCGATATTTTTCTTCATCCCATTCCACCAATAGACCTCCCGCAAATCATGGTGCATCTTGGTGGCTCTCGGGTTAATAGAATACCTAGAACTATGAGCTACCAACAAGAGTCATCAACATTGGGAACACGTAAACGGCCTTGGTATATAAGTACACCATTTCCCCTTTGGGGGAAAGCCTCCTCAGATTTCTTAAGTACCGCCTCTTTCAATTCAACCAATAGGATTAAGACTTTGCTTAGATTTCATATCCGCCACAAAAGACAATTCAGACCCATTGTGAACCATGACACCACCCTTGGTGGAATCAACTAATTGAACACCTAATCGGGCCAACCTATAAACATCCCAAACCAACTCTTTCTTATCATCATCCACATGAGCAACACTTCCCATAAACAACCTACTAAGAGCATCCGCTACCACATTGGCCTTGCCGGGGTGATAAAGAACACTCATGTCATAATCCTTCAATAATTCATGCCACCTCCTTTGGCGAAGTTTCAAATCCTTTTGGCTAAAGACATATTGTAAACTTTTGTGATCGGTAAACACATCAACATGAACTCCATATAGATAGTTCCCCCATATCTTTAAGGCAAAAAAAACCACCGGTAACTCAAGGTCATGGGTAGGATAATTCTTCTCATGGACTTTAAATTCCCTTGAAGCATAGGCAATCACCTTACCATTTTGCATAAGTACAAATCCCAACCCAACTCTAGAGGCATCACAATACACCACAAAACCATCCATACCCTCTGCTAAAGTCAACATCGGAGCAGAAGCAAGTCTATCCTTCAATTCTTGGAAACTTTTCTCACAAGCTTCCGACCAAATGACCTAGCCTTCTTTTGAGTCAAAACCGTCATTGGAGAGGGAATGGAAAAAATCCCTTAAGAAGCCTTCTATAATAACCGGACAAACCCAAAAAGCTTCTAATGCCCGAAGGAGTTAGAGGTCTTGGCCAACTCTTGACCGTATCCGTCTTCTTTGGATCCACCTCAATACCCCTACTTGATACAATGTGACCAAGGAAAGCTACAAATTTTAACCAAAATTCACACTTACTAAACTTTGCAAAAAGTTGATGGTCCTTATGAACTTGCTATACAATTCTCAAATGGTCAACATGCTCATTCTCACTCCTCGAATAGATAAAAATAACATCAATGAACACAATCACAAACATGTCAAGGTATTGTCTAAACACCCTATTCATCAAGTTCATAAATGCCGCTGGAGCATTAGTCAACCCAAATGACATAACGAAAAACTCATAATGACCATACCGGGTTCTACAAGCCCTCTTTTGAATATCTTCATTGCTCACCCTTAATTGGTGATAACCTGAACTAAGGTCAATTTTTGAGACGTAACTTGCCCCTTGTAATTTATCAAACAAATCATCTATCCTTGGAAGAGAATACTTGTTCTTAATGGTCACTTTGTTCAATTGACGATAATCGATGCACATACGAAGATACCTATCTTTCTTTCTAACAAACAAAACTGGAGCACCCCACAGAGAGATACTCGACCGGATGAAGCCCTTATCCAACAAGTCCTTTAACTATTTTTCAAGTCTATTAACTCAGTCGAGGCCATTCTGTAAGGAGGAATTGAGATAGGTTACGTCTATGGGAGAAGGTCAATACCAAAGTCTATTTCTCACTCGGGAGGAATATCGGGTAGATCATCTAGACACACTTTCGAAAACTTATTTACAACGGGGATCGACTCAAGAGTAGGGGTTTCAGAATCTACATCCCTCACCCTAACAAGATTGTAAATGCAACCCTTAGAGATCATCTTTCTAGCCTTCAAACATGAGACAAACTAACACTTAGGCATATAATTTCCCCCATTCAACTCAAGGATAGGCTCATTCGGGAACTGAAACTTGACTACTCGAGTTCTACAATCAATCGACGCATAACAAAAGTGCAGCCAATCCATACCAAGTTTAACATCAATATCTTGCATGTCAAGCTCTACCAAATCGACAAGAGTAACTCTATGGGATAGGAAAACATGGAAACTTCTATAAACCCTCTTAGCCACAACAGAATCACCAATAGGAGTACAAACATAAAAGGTTCTAACAACACATCAAGGAGCATATCAAATCTCATTGCCACATATGGCGTCACAAAATACAAAGTAGCACCGGGGTCTAATAAAGTATACACATATACATGGAAAACTTTTAACATACCGGTGACCACATCCGGAGAATTCTCTTGTTCACTTCGGTTTTGCAGAGCATAGAAACAGTTTTGCTTGGAATCATTGGAGTTTGAACCACTAGGAGGAGCTTGCTTGTCCTCTCTTCCTTAAACCTTAAGCATCAGACAATCTCTCATTTTATGACCACTCTTTCCACAACCAAAACAACCATCCGTGCAGACTAGGTACTTACCATCATGTTTCCTCCCACACTTCGCACAACTAGACCTAGTCACATAAGAACCACTACCATTACCTCCTTGAGGTTTAGGGTTAAACACCCTATCCTTGTTGATCCTTGGTGGAGCGCTAGAGAAGCCTTGATTGGAAAACCTTTGTCTAAACCTTGGTCGACCTTGTCCATCAGACCTAGTATTGGAGAAGTTCCCATACCAGTCCTGGTTCTTTTCACCTCTTTATTCATTTCTTTAAATTTCTCCTCCCCCATTTGTTGTGCATGCACCATAAGACGTGAAATATCCATATCTTGGACAAGCATTGTCGTTCGTCATTCTTTGACTACCATGTCGCACACTCCAATCACAAACTTATTCATCTTAGCCCTCTAGTCCTCCACTATAGTTGGAGCATACTTGTATAGTCAGGTGAACTTTAGAGCATATTCCTTCACTTTCATAGTTCCTTGACGAAGGTTAATGAACCCTTGCATCTTAGCCTCCCTCAACTCAAGGGGAAAAAACCTATCGGGAAACGCCGATTTAAATACTTCCCACTCTACGGTACCTACTCCTATGGGCCTTCCCTCCTTCCATTGATCATACCACACTTGAGAAACATATTTCAATTGGTGAGCAGCTAACTTTGCCTTTTCTACCGAAGTCACCCCCATAATATCAAGTACCTTATAAACCTTGTCGATAAACCCTTTAGGATCCTCCTCCACTTTGGAACCATAAAATTCCAGAGGGTTTATCCTAGAAAAGTCCCTCACTCTTAAAGACGCCGAATTCACATTAGGGCTCACGGGAGCAATCACCTCTCTATTGTCTTGAGCCGCCAAAGCTTGGGCCAACATTTAAAAAGCCAACCTAACCTCTGCATTTGTCACATCCTTTGCCAAAGGATATATCGGAGCTTCAGGAACTTGAGTGTCACGACCCAAGGCTACCCCCTAGTCGTAAAAAGGCACATAGAACCCCGAAAGGCTCCATGTAAACCACTTAGCACACCATAACATAAAGCATTAGAACAATAAGAGTAAAAATGCATCCAAGTCCAAACGTCTTATAAAAGCAAAGCGGAAGTCTAGACTTGTCTCAATTAGCCATCTATTACAATACTTGAGTCAAATAGGGTCACATCCCCAAAACAACATAATCCAAAAGTGAAAATACAAAAATGGAACTCAAATGAAAGATCCGTCCTCGACTCATGAGGACTAACCACAAGCTAGGAGAATAGTCGAATCCAAGCTTAAACCAAATGGAGATCGCCTTAAGAACTGGACCCTACACTTTCTGAAAAATATAGAAGAAATATGGGTTAGTACAAAGATACACTAAGTATGATAGCCATGGATAAAAATCATGAAAACATGCTAAAAGGGACATTTTAGTTGAATGAATATTATTTGTAAGTTAAAACCTCATTTAGAAGATAATGGAAGAGCATAAGTCATAAGCATGTTCATTACATAAATATTCACATCATAAAAGAACCATACCATTTGTACCTTCAAAGCATATTTGTGTAATGCATGAATAAGATCTCATAATCCTACCCAAGCTAAGTAAAGTTTATTGAGTAAGCATCATTAATAATTCATGTTCTTGTTCATATCCTTGTCATGGTGGGAATAAGCCTTAACCGACATAGACCATATGAGCTTAACATGGAATCACGTGTCATGCCCCACACCGAAAAGAGGTGTCCTACTTGCCTAAGGTAGAACTAACATGTATTAGCTTTTAGGTGGATCCACTAGCTAAATACCTATGGCGGAACATAGTTTATGGGATAAGGAGATTGTTACTAGAAACCCCAACCTTACTAGAAACCCCAACCTTACTTAACGGGGGATCCTCCATCTCATAGATTACTTTTAGAAACCTGGCCTTACTTATCGGGAGAGCCTCTATCTCATATTCAATATCAACTCGGTGCTAAGCATTATTTCCCACAATTACATGTTTAGTCTTTAATTAAGTTCACATGTATGAAAGAGTGCCTCGACATTCTATCCAACACATTTCATAAAATAGCTCATATATTCAATAGGTGAGAATGGCCTTTCAACCTTAGAATCATCATATTGTGAGAAAACCTTTCACATCATGTTCAATATGTATTTATGAGAATGACCTTTTAATCAACACAACAATTAGATTATAATCATGTTCATAAATCTTATACAATGAGTCCACAATCATGTATAATTCTCATGTTTTCCCCTTCTTAGGTCAAGGATCACATTCCATCCAACACATCTAGATTTAATGCATTAGATATGGATAATAACATGATTCAATTAACTAAATTACTACAAGAACAATCTCATAGTATTCTTCCTTTATCGGTTCACCCACTTCACAAAGGCATAAATTGCGGAATATGGGGATTTCATGGATTCTTGAGAGATTTCATCATAAAACTATAACAAAACATCAATTCAATCATAATATAAAGTAATTAACTCAATAGAAATGTTTTTGAAAAGGAATCCATGACTTGAAGTGAAACCCTAGCTTTTGCGGGAAGTCTTAGTTTGAAATTGAGTTTGGAGCGACTCCATGGATGAAGACTATCCATGGATGAAGGACTATCATACCTTAGATGATGAAATCCAACGAATTTGAGTGAAAAATCCTCCTTCTTCAAACCCTAGCTTGATTTTATCCTTCTTCTTCCCTTGAGTTCTAGAGAGAAGATTTTGGGGAAAATTGGTTTTGATTTGGAAAGTTGGTAGTTGTGATTTAGATGACTTTGTTTAGGGACCTAAAAACCTTATATAGTCAGTTTAATTAAGTGTAAAACGACGTCACTTAATATTAACTTAAAAAGGAAAACCCTAAAATACCCTTAAGTGAAACTCCCAAAACTTGTTACAGGCATGGGCCATGACCCCCTCACTTACGTACCGTGGTTGGACCCATGGCCTGTGCTAGTGAAGCTTGGTCGGGGTTCTAGGGCTTGTTTATGAGGGCTTGACCTACGGTTGCCTACCCATGAGGTGTGGGTTGAGCCACGAGGCGTGGATGCCCTCCGTGGGTCACTGCCAGGGAATCCTTTAGAGGTTCTTCCTCAAGGACCCATGGTTGGTCCTTTGGGTTTAAACCTTGACGCTCTAACACGAAAACATGAATTTTAAGGTACGGTGAGGTACGTCTACGACTCTAAAGCCTAATGTCAAGCTCTAGTTAAGCCTACTAGTTTCCGAGGTATTACAATATTTCCCCCTTAGGAACGTTCATCCTCGAATGATGATCTAGGGATATTTTGGAATTAAAGACTCAAGACTAGCAACCCATCATGCATGAAACATCAAAATAATGCACAATTGAAAGGAGGAAACATCAACTCCATCTCAAAACATAGTCAATGCAATAAAAGGGAGTAGGAACTACATCTAACAAACCAATATGCATGAAACTCAATAATTATCATATTCATAGGAGGAACTACCTTATCCAACCAAAATAATGCTCAACACAACATCATGGAGCCAATATGCAATTACTCTCAAAAGCATACTAAAGCATGTTCATCAGCACATCCCATGAAGTAAAAGTAGGCAATTCATACTAAATGCACAACAACATGAGGAGTACAATTCATGAAAAACTCATTTTTCTTACCAAACATGAATTTCATCAAGAACATGCATAACATAAGGACATCATGGAAAGGCTCATATAACACACATGACCACCAAAACACAAAAACTCAAGAGAAGCTAGCCACCTCAAGCTTGAATAGGATTAGAAGGAAAGAGATGAGGGTATCGGGACTTCATATCATCCTCGACCTCCCAAGTAGCACCCTCAAGTAGGTGATTCTTCTATAAAACCTTAACGGAAGCTATTTCCTTGTTTCTCAATCTCTTGACTTGCCGGTGTAGAATCTCTACCGGAACCTCTTCATAGGAAAGGCTTTCATCAACTCCCAACCATTCTAGGTGAATAATGGATACCGGATCTCTAATACACTTCTTAAGCATAGAAACATGAAATATCGGATGAACTGGGGCCAACTCATTTGGAAAATCCAACTCATAGGCAAACTTCCCAATACGCTTCAAAATTTGATATGGGCCTACATACTGGGGACTAAGTTTCCCTTTCTTGCCAAACCTCATCACACCCTTCATGGGTGAGATTTTTAAATAGATCCAATCATTAACTTCAAATTCTAAGTCCCTTCTTCAAACATCGGCATAGGACTTTTGTCTACTTTGAGCCGTTCTCAACCTCTCTCTAATAAATCGAACTTTCTCAGTAACTTAAAAAACTAATTCGAGACCAATAAGAGCAATATCACCTACCTCAAACCAACCAATCGAAGATCCAAATCTCCTACCATACAAGGCTTCAAAAAGAGCCATACCGATACTTGAGTGGTGACTATTATTGTAGGAAAACTCTATTAATGGCAAGTGGTCATCCTAATTACCCTTGAAATCTATAACACATGCCCTCAACATGTCCTCTAAAGTCTGTATGGTGCGTTCCGCTTGACCATCCATTTGAGGGTGAAAATTTGTGCTAAGCTTCACCTTAGTACCAAGACCTTTTTGGAATGACTTCCAAAAGTGTGAATAAATTGAGTAACCTGATCCGAAATAATAGCTAAAGGAACCCCATGAAACTTCACTATCTTAGTTATGTACAACTTGGCATAGTCTTCCGCCGAATGAGAAACCTTGACGGTAATGAAGTGGGCTGATTTTGTAATCCTATCTACAATGACCAAAATATAATCATGTTGCTTTCGAGTGCGAGGCAAACCCATAATAAAGTCCATGTTCACATCTTCCCACCTCCTAGTGGAATGGGAATATTTTGTGAAATGCCTCCTGGCTTTTGGTGCTCAACCTTAACTTGTTGACAATTAGGACATTGGGCTACGAATCCCACAATATTTTTCTTCATACCGTTCTACCAATAGACTTCCCGTAGATCACAATACATCTTGGTGGCTCCCGGATGAATAGAATACCGAGAACTATGAGCCTCCTCTAAAATTTCCTACCTCAACTCATCCACTTTCGAAACACATAATCGACCTTGGTACCTAAATACCCCATCTCCCACTTGGGAGAAAGCCTCAACGGACTTCTTGAGTACCGACTCTTTCAACTCAACCAATATAGGATCAACGCATTGCTTAGCCTTCACATCCATCACAAAGAATGATTCGAACCCATGATAAACCATGAAACCACTCTTGGTGGAATCCACTAGTTGGACACCTAGTCAGGCAAATCTATGCACTTCACGAACCAATTCTTTCTTTTCATCTTCTACATGAGCCACACTACCTATGGACAACTTACTAAGAGCATATGCAACCACATTAGCTTTCCCGGGCTAGTAAAGGACACTCATGTCATAATCCTTCAAAAGTTCTAACCACCTTCTTTGATGGAGATTTAAGTTCTTTTGACTAATAACATAATGGAGACTCTTGTGGTTGGTGAAAACATCCACATGGACTCCATACAAGTAATGTCTCTATATTTTCAAGGCAAATACTACCACCGCTAATTCAAAATCATGGGTCGGATAATTCTTCTCATGAACATTGAGTTGCCTTGAAGCATAGGAAATCACCTTACCATTTTGCAGGAGGACACATCCCATCCCAACTCTAGAGGCATAACAATATACAACAAAACCATACGCACCAGAGCGGAAGTAAGTCAATCCTTTAACTCTTGGATTATTTTCTCACAAGCCTCCAACCACTCAAACTTAGCTTTATTTTGAGACAAAGCCGTCAACGGTGAAGCAATGGAAGAAAAACCCTCAATAAATCTCCTATAATAACCGGCAAACCCAAGAAAATTCTAATGTCTGTCGGTGATAGAGGTCTAGGCCAACTCTTGACCACCTCCATCTTCTTAAGATGTACCTTAATACCCTTACTTGACACAATATGACCAAGGAATTCTACAGACCTTAACCAAAATTCGTACTTGCTAAACTTTGCAAAAGGTTGATGGTCCTTAAGAATTTGCAATATGTCACGACCCGAGAGCACCCCCTAGTCGCAACTGGCGTACTCGACCTCGAAGAGGTCTAATACAAGCCTCTTAGCATTCATTCATCGCATAGACACAAAAACCATAAGGAATTTAAAACTTTCTTTACAAAGAAGACATTTAATTAAAAAATAGCAAGCGGAAGACTTTCTAGACTTTATACATGATGTCTCATAACCATCTAATACTTTAGAGTATAAAATTCGGGACTAATCCCGTACACAACTTAAACAATACTAGAAATACATCAAAAGGA
>JAJOOR010036973.1:0-14795 GCA_036250505.1 Solanum acaule | reverse complement strand
CTTTTGTTCATGTAATAGACTTCTTTTGATTGTAAAGGGCCGTGTCCCTACTTATGTTTTGTGACTGTGTCTAAGATGGCCATGTGAGACTTAGACTTTCGCTGTGTGTTTTTAAAGTTGTTTTAATGAAGTTTAAATGTGTGGATGTAAATAAGTTTTTTTTATTCCGCACTATTTTCATTATTGAATGCAATGAATGACTATGTGGCTCGTATAAGACCCCTTCGGGGTCGAATACGCCATGTTACGACTAGGGGGTACTCTCAGGTCATGACAATGAGCCACTTGCTTGGTAAAAGGATCTACGGGAACATGAAGAACTTCGGGCTCCACATTCTTTCTCACATAAGGTCTTCTAAGGATATCTTGAAAAGCATTGGGCAAGATTTTGAAGAAGGATCTTTGTAGAGATAGACACTATGCCATGATTTTAGAGTAATGAAAGAAGTGAAGTTTCTTAAGAGTTTTTGTAGCCTCATATTCATAAATGGGGCGCACTTCACACTCATGAACAAGACTTTACTCAATGCGGCTTGTAAGACATCTAGGACCTTTTCTAAAAGCTTGTACTCTAAATACCAAGTTTCTCACGACCCAAAGTACACACATGGCGTATAATAACTCAAGAGGCCCTACACAAGCCACTTGACATACATATACACAATATAATAGAGAAAAGTATATAATCTCATATAATGAAAGAGTTTGACATAAAATGGGAATCTACTCATAGTCTTGACAAGCTAATCTAATACATCTAAGAAGTGGTCATGACATTACATGTACACAACGTACACCATATGAAAAATAAAACATAACAAAACAATGTAAAGGTGACATGGTCCTCAAAACATGAGGACTCACCAAGTCTTCAACAATCAAGCACTCGAACACTAGCCATGAGCAAGAAGAAGAGAAGCATCGGACCCTACATTTAGAGACAATGTAGGCACAATTATGCATTAGTAAATGGAATATACGAAGTATAAAGGATATGCAATAAAACTTAAAATATGATCATAAGAGGACATAAAGGAAAACATGATATGCATGATCAAGCTAAAATATAGTAAAACCTTTAAAGAAGAATCGTGAATCATAAACATGGTCAATACATCCTAAAATCATAGTGAAAGCTTTTATAAAAAATTTAAAGTAACTTAATTCATTCAATGGTATATTTATCGTTAACCAACATAGACTACGTGTGCTATAACATGGAATTTGGTGTCATACTCCCACACTGAAAGGAGATGTCCTTACTTGCCAAGGCAAGGACCATAAACTTCTAGATTAAGTGGATCCACTAGTTATGTATTTCTAAGACAAATCCTACGGTGGTATGTAGTTAAGAATCAGGAGAACTCTACTAGAGAATTGGGCTCTACTAACAGGAAAGCCTCCATCTCAATATCCTATCGGTGCTAGGTAAAAATCCCAATGGAAAAGTCATATTCATAACATATCATCATACATGAAGAATCAAAATTAAGCTACTTATCTAAACTTAAAACATCATAGAGTAACTTCTTATATCATGAATCATACATATGAGAGAAAACTTTTCACCGATCATAATTCCTTAGTATGTGAAAAATCCTTTCACAATTTTATTGATGCTTACTTAAAAGAAACCTTAGATCATAAACATTCTTTAAATCATAAATCATGCATGTCTTTCATAAATGATATTCATGAATTCATAGAATTTTCATAAACTTATATCTTCATAATCCATAGTCAAAATCATGAAGCAATAAAAAATCATGTAGTTTAATTAAAACATGCATATGAAGATTGAAATTAAAAAATTAAATCAGAATCAACTAAGACATATGAAGATCACATGAAACACTAACTAATTAGGTGAAATTGAATTTGGAGAATTGAGATCTTTTGGAACTCAATGGGTGAATGGAACTCATTGATGAATTCATATATACCATGATGATCAAATCCCGAAAGCATTGGAAAAATACAAGACTTGAAGCTTGAAGCCCTAGGTGTTTTTCCTTGAAGCTTGAGAGGATTTGGTGGGGATGAACTTGGATGGGATTTGGGAATTTGAGAGAATGAGACAGTTTGGGTAGATTTAGGAATAGAAGGGTAGTAATAGGACTTCAAATTAGGGTCAAAACAACATAGTATAGGCACTAAATGCATAGGAAAAGATCCAAATGACCTTAAGAAATAACAACCAAATAGACCTATGGTCCCTAGACCTTTCTACGGCCAATACCGGTCAAGCATAGAACAAACTTCAGAAACCCAAAATTCATTCAACTTCCCACGAGACCTTTTCTATAGTCCATCATTTTATATACGATCCATAGACCTCTCTAGTAGAACCCAAGTTCAAGTCCAAAATTTCACTTAGTCTATATCCCTTCTACGAGACCCTTCTATGACTCGTGGAAGCTACTACGACCCGTCAAAAACTTTTGGTAGACTAAGGTCTGAATAGATTTCTGTTAATCAACCCTACAGATTAGTCATACAATGTGTCAAACTTCCTACAATTCGTTCTAGCTACTCGTAGGTCAAACTTCAGAAACTTGAACTTCCTAAAACTCAACTCTAGGTCTACCACTTCATTTTTACGACCCCTAGGGCATCCTATAGTACATAGATAGGACTTGTAGAACCTGCCTTGGTGCCAAAAATCTGAACTTTTTCCTTTTCAACTCGACTTTCCAATTTTTGAGGTGTTACAATTGATATCCTCGAAGACACTCAATCCATCTTTATTTCACCATATAGAATTTCTCTAGTAAAGTTAAAAGAACTAAAAGAGCAGTTAAGAGATCTCCTTGAGAAGGGTTTTATTAGACGTAGTGTTTAACTATGGGTTCTCATGTCCTTCCGTGTGTAAGAAAGATGGTTTCCACAGAATGTGTATCCTCTATTGCTAGTTTACCAAGGTCACAACTAAGAATCAGTATCCTCTTCCCAAAATTGATGACATGTTCGACCAACTTCAGTGTGCCACCTATTTCTATAAGTTTGATCTTAGATCCGGATACCATCAGTTGAAGGTCAGAGAGTGTGACATTCCAAAGATACATTTTCAAACTCGATATGGTCATTATGAGTTTCTTGTTATGTAATTTGGACTAACCAAAACTCCTGTTGATTTTATGGACCTCATGAATAGAGTTTTTACACAATACCTCTATGTGTTTGTTTTTGTTTTCATAAATGATATCCTTATTTACTTCGGTAGTGAGGCAGAACATGTTGGTTACCTTAGAATTGTTCTTCATACCCTCAAGGATAGACAATTGTTTGCTAAATTTTCTAAGTGTGAATTTTGGTTAAAGCCAGTGGCATTCCTAGGCCACATATTATCTAGCGAGGGTATTCAGGTTGACTCTTAGAAAATTAAGGCAGTAAAGAATTGGCCCAGACCTACAACCCCGACTAATATAAAGAGTTTCTTGGGTTTGGATATCTATTATAGAATGTTCATAGAAGGCTTTTCATATATTTCTGGTTCTTTGACTAAGTTGACATAAAAGAAGCCTAAACTTCAATAGTCTGAGGCTTGTGAGAAAAGCTTTCAATAATTGAAAACTTGTTTGACTACTACTCAAGTGTTGACCCTACAAGAGTTGTACAACGGGTTTTGTTGTGTATTGTGATGCATCAAGAGTGGGACTTGGTTGCGTTTTGATGCATAATGATAAAGTTATAACATATTCTTCCTATTAACTTAAGACCCATGAGAAGAATTATCTGACCCACAATTTTGATTTGGCAGTTATAGTATCTGCATTGAAAACATGGTGTCATTATCTCTATGGCATGCAGTGGATGTGTTCAGTGATCACAACAGTCTCTAGTATATTTTCAATTACAGGGATTTGAACCTTAGACAGAGAAGATGGCTAAAAATGCTCAAGGATTATAATAGGAGTACTCTACCACCTAGGTAAGGCTAATGTTGTTGTTGGTTCCCTTAGTAGATTATCTATGTGAAGTACCACTCATGTAGATGAGGATCAGAAAGAGTTGGCTAAGGAAGATCATAGGCTTGCATGTTTGGGGATTTTTCTTTTACACTCAGAGGAAGGTAGTTTTGTTTTTCATAATGGGGCTGAATCATCCCTAGTGATGACAGTAAAAGAAAAGATGAAAAATGACCCAATATTACTCTATGTAAAGGAAGAATTTCACAAGCAAAGGATCGCCTTGGAACAAAGGGGATACAATGTATTAGAATACCAAGGCAAGTTATGTTTTCCAAATGTGGATGGTCTCATAAATAGAAGCATGACAGAATCCCAAAGTTCTAGGTACTCATTCATACAGGCTCCACAGAGATGCACAACGACTCGAGGGAAATCTACTAGTGGAATTGTATGAAGAGAGATATTTTAGATTTTGTTGCTACGCGTCCAATCTATCAACAAGCTAAAGTTGAGAACCATAAGTCATGTGGCATGACTCAAAAGATAGCTCTCCCTAAGTATAAAGGGAAGTTAATCATCATGGACTTCATTACTCACTTACCACAATTTTGTCGACAACATGACTCGATTTGGGTAATTGTAGATAGAATGACTAAGTCAGTTCATTTCTTGCCAGTAAGGAAAACAGACTTGGCTGAGGACTATGCTAGATTGTACATCGGTGAGATAGTCAAACATCATGGGGTTTCTTCATCCATAATTTCAAATAGGGAGCTCAATTTACCGCCAAATTTTGGAAGTCGTTTCAAGGCAGTTTGGGTTCCAAGGAGAACCGTAGTACTATTTTTCATCCTCAGACAAATGGTCAAGCAACATATTATTCAAAAACTAGAAGATATATTGAGGGCATGTGTCATTGATTTCAATTGAAGTAGGGATGATCACTTGCCTCTAATAGATTTTAAGTACAATAATAGTTACCCCTTCAGTATTCAGATGGCTACTTATGAGGTGTTTTATGGGTGAAGGTGTAGATCTCTAATTTGTTGGTTTGATGTTGGTAAAGCATAATTGATAAGGCTAGACTTAGTTCATCAGGCTATAAAGAAGGTTAAGACTATTCAAGAAAGGTTGACTACAGAGAGTCGTCAAAAGTCCTATACTAATATTGGGCGTAGAGACTTAGAATTCAAAATTGATGATTGGGTCTAATTACAGGTTCCACCCATGAAGGGTTTCATGAGATTTAGAAAGAAAGGAAAGCTCAGTCCTCACTATATTAGTTTGTACCCAATTTTGAAAAGAGTTGGTCAAGTAGCTTACGAGTTAGAGCTACCAATAGAGTATGCGGCAGGACATTCGATGTTTCACATTTCCATGCTTGAGAAGTCATGTATAGGTGAACATTTACTAATTGTGCCCACAAAAAACTGTTTGTTTGAAGGATAGCTTGTCTTATGAAGAGAACCAGTTAAGATTATGGATTGTCAGGTTCACAAGTTGAGGACCAAGGAGGTTGCATCAATGAAGGTTTTATGGAGGAATTAGTTCATCAAAGTGGCTACGTGGGAAGCCGAAAAGGATATAAAAGTTGCATACCCTCAGTTGTTCAATCCTAATGATGAAGATACTGAAGGTAAGAGTCTTTCTCTTATTTCAAATTCTGCACCTATACCTTATAGTTGAGTGTTTTAGTTCCTGTGTTAAGTTTTTACCTTGTGTATTCCTTCAAATGTTTAATAACTTGATGGAGAGCTTAGTTCAAATAATGTTTCCTTAAGTTGGTTATCCTAAAGTGATCATCATTCAAGGACAAATATTTTTAAGGGGGATATTGTAACACCTCACAACTTCTAAGAAAAGGTCTGAACCATTCTCCATATCTGTATAGGCCCAAACCCAATAAATTTGATTGCAATTTGGTGTAAAGGACAAATCATAAGTATTTCAAGTGTATTGGACATGAATTAAGGTAATAAGGGAGTGCTATAATATGATGACTTTTGTGGCCTAATATCAACCAAATGAAAGGCCTTGAAGTCTTCTTTCATATATCTTTGAACATTCGTCAATCCAAGTTATGTGATAGAAGTTATACTCGTTTTACTAGGCACTATGCACTTTTTGTGACCTGTTGTGTGAAGAAGGCATCAGTCGCACGATCGCGCGTTAAAGTCAGTGCTACTATTAATGTTGAACAAAAATTCATGTGACCTAACCTCTAGTTTCGCGACTACGCAAGTTTCTTCGAAATTCTTTTAGTTTTCTCTTCCTTTCACATTCTAGGTGGGGTGTTTTTGTCATTTCCTTATGCCATAACCCCATCCCACGACTATGAACTTCCCCTAAAATCCAAAGTCAATCAACATTCATTACTTCAACCTCCTCATCTCTTCCCAAAACACTCTATGCTCAAGAACTTCAAGAAATACTAAACTAAGATTCATCTTTCAAGGTTCTTCATCGAGTTTCGTCACTTAGGTATGTAAGACTATCTCCATGTGTGGGAACACTTTGTTCTTTCCCCACGGACTATATTTTCATGCTTTCAAAGTATCCTCTATGAATAATATAGGGTTAGAACGAAACTCTATATTCTTAATTGTTTTTTATTCTCTATGAATCCGCATGAACCCTCCATGAAAGCATCTTATTTCCATAATAATCATTTATTCCATGAGTTTTTATGAGATTACTCCATAAAATTATGAACGATCATAAAAGTAATAGTTTCTACCTTGAAAACTAAGTTAAAGGATTTCTTAACGACTTCTTGATGTTTTCTTGATAAATTCTTGATAGTTCTTTTGGTATGGGACGTACAATTATGAGTTAAGAAATTTCCCAAATGTAAATTCTTATTATTCTATATTATGTTCCTCTAACAATAATATTATGATATACATGTCTCTCATGAATGTCAAGTTATGATACATGAATTATAATGTCATGACATGATGATATGAACTATGGTCCTTAAAAGCTATGAATGTGACCCTTCTGGCTAATCCATAAACATATGAGCTTAAGGGAGTTAAGTAGTTAATGAGGAATGCATGAGACTAAATGATGAACGCCCAAAACTACATTTGTCAACCTATGTTAAGGATCATATTCGGGACACTCCTTATTTTATGCCCCTGGTAAGGACTAGTTATGGATCCACATGATATGTACATCAATTTCTCATACTCGGTAAGGTATGAGATGGCTTATCTGATCAGACCATAAAGAACTAAAATATGATGAAAGGATATCCTTAAGGTAATCTAACGACCTCATTTCTTAATCTTCATATGTTCCGATTATGACTATGTTAGCTTCTTTTATTGATCTAATATATATGTACGTTATGTTTCATTCCGTCATTTAGCATATATTAATATTCCATATGTACTTACGTCCCTTTGGTCGGGGGCACTGCATTTTTGTATTGATGCTGACTTAGGTATGCAGACACATGATCAGGCCACTTGCTAGGTTTCATATATTCTGCTATTGGTGAGCGGGAAAAGGCATAAATTCCTTCGTAAACTTGTCCCGAAAAGTCAGTTACACACTTAAACTATTATGACGACCTATTACACACCTTTACTATTTAAAACTAAATTTAATACCACCCTGAGACGTGTAACACCACTCTCACAGCATGTAGTGTATTACACTCGTTGCCACATAAGCACTACGTCAGTGCCACGTCAGATTTTATAATTTCTTATATTCTTTTTATTTTCTTTTCTTTATTAATAAACTTTCTTTTTGTTAACTCTATTTTACACCAATAAATTATTAAAATTCTCCGATAATTATATCTTCTTTATCACTAAATCTCACTCACTTTATCTCTAATCCTATCGTAAAAAACATTCATTTGATTTATATCACGGTTTTCTTTGTCTTCTCCGGTGAAGAACAACCAACCCATCACCATCATAAGCCCACCTCCACAACTCCATTCATTCTTCTTTTCCGAGGAACCATTAGCCACCAAACAACCACCTAAACCACCACAAAACAACCACTCAAAATCCAAATCAATCACCCAAAAACACTAAATTATACCTCATTACCTTATCCCTTTGCGATTTTATTATTTTGATTTCTTTGGTGTGTCGGCGAGCTCAAAGCTTCTGTCATGGCTCCGATGAAGTTCCAAAGAGCTCCACACTTCCAGATCTGAACAACCAACAACACCAGTATTACACTCTTGTCGTTGTGAATCTTTGAGGTGATGAAAAATAAAAAGTTGTGATGAAAATTAAAGAATGAAGAAGAAGAGGATAATGGGTAGGGAAGGAAGATTTTGATTTTTTAATTCTTTTTTTAAAGGGTAATGGAAGGGGAGGAAGATTTTGATTTTTTAAATTTTTTCTGACGTGCTAGTTTTTTTTTATTATTATTATTTTGCCACGTCAGTTTTAGGGAGTAAATAAATTCACTTTTAAGAAGTAAAAGTGTGGAATAGGTCGTCATAATAGTTTAAGTGTGTAACTGACTTTTCGGTATAAGTTCAAGGGGGAATTTATGCCTTTTCCCATTGGTGAGCCTCTCTCTATTTCTTAGGGATTAGACTACATATTTTGAGTACTTTATATGTTTATAAGTTTAAGGTATACCGGGGGCCTTGTCCCAATAAGCTCTTTTCAGCTATGTTTAGAGGTTCCAGATATAGATCTATGGTTATGTTTCACTTTGGATCTTTGTCCCTTATTAATGATTTCATTTTTACGACTTATATTTTATGCAAAGTATCTTCTTTTATAAAACTTGTCTCTCTGAATGCTTTTATACTATGTTTTCGCTTATGTATAAATGTATGCTCATATTCAATGTCATGTTATGAGTACCTTCGGGCCAGCTATGCCATCGAATACCGACCACGTCTTAGGTGTAGGCTCAAGGTATGACAACAGATATGACTGGCTAGGAAAAGAGGAAACAAGTTTAATATGGATTTTCTTTGTACTACCTCTTTTAGATTTTAATTTTAAAAAATGCATTGAAAAAATTTAATTATAAACTTTTTCGGTCTTTTCTCATTGCTACCGCTAGAGGTGTCAAAAATGAGTCCAACTATAGGTAATTCGTCCAAAATTTTAAGGGTTGGACTCAAGATAATTTGATATGGGTTCAATCTCAACTCATTCAAGCCTTAACCCATATTAAGAGAATATTCCTCAATTGATGAGCCCAATTTAATCTCAAATTTCAACCCGTTTTAAGACTCTTTATTTGCATTGATGTAATGTATGTTCCTATATTAAATATATGAGTTACTATCTATTTATATCTTTTAGAATTATCTATCCGTTTTTAATTTTTCTTGAGTTGAAATTCAAATTGTGGTTATAAAACTTCAATAATAATATATTAAAATTATTGAGATTAAGCGGGTCAAATTGGGCGGGTCAAGACCCAACCCATTTTTAAGCCCATTTGAGCCCGAAGTAAATTTGGACGGGTCAGGACCCAACCCAATTTCTATTTCAACTCATTTAATTAAATATCTTCAATTTCAACTCAACCCGCACATTTGACACCCCTAGCTAATGCCAACAAACATCTTATTATGTTCATCTACACAACAAGTGAAATATCTCATTGTAGTCAATTTTTGCATTTTCAAATATCCCTCCATATCACCAATCGTGCTTAATTTTGTATATCCATTTATAAGATAAAACATTTTTGCCAGGTGGCAAGTCAACTATATATATTTCAAGGGTGATTTAGGTGAAGTTCCTCAAATTCTACATCATTCATAGGCCATAGCTGCTTTCCATCATGGATGATTTGTTGTCTATTGATAACTATTAGCTAGGTTCTAATATCATACATATAAGAAGTGCAGAATCTGTTGATTAGACATACATGATAGATAGAGCATGAAAATTTTGGTTTGAAGGTTTTTTGATTGAGCACAGATTATTTTTTTTTGTGAGAATATCATTATTTTGAATAAAAATCAACAAAATATTACCGTGAGTAACATTTTATACTTTAATTTACTATGTCACCTGTTAACTTTTGCTTCTTAGATTTTTTAAAATAAAATATCACGGAAAGAGTGACTATATACATTAATTTTATTTCAAATGATCGTATTATTGGTGTTGTTAATTAATTTAAATAATGAAATATTATAACCTTCCAATCAGAGGCAAAATCAGGATGAAGAGTTTGGGGTTCTAAGTTTCGTTAATAACCGTTAATCAATGTTGTTAGGGGTTCACAATTTAATATACATATATATTTAATTAATTTTTTAGTACAAATATAGAGTCTACGAAAAAGCTATTGGGTTCGTCCGAACCCATGAACTCTCACCTAGCTCCGCCTTTGCTTCCAATTAGTGACGCGATGAGCTAAACTACCAGCGATACATAGGTTGATTTAAGATGGAGAAGTCTATAGCGATTGTATTTGAACATTGAGAAGTTCAGACTACAACCTTATGAACATGGATAAAGTAGGTTAGGAATTATAAAGCTCTTTCTAAGAGCTTTGCATAACTCATGAGCAGGGGAGGAGCTAGTAGGCTACATGTCAGTCAGTCGAACCCAATAGATCTTGCTCAAACAGTGTACTTATGTAAACAAATTCATTAAATACGTATAAATATTAAATTTAAAACTCAGTTAATATCACTTAAAATTACCATTATAAAATTCAGAACTCATAAAGTTGAAATCCTAGTTTTGCCTAGAAATGAGTTTACATATTTTCTAACAAAGAACAAATTATGTGAAAAAGTGACTAGATGATGAATGTTAAAGTGAAGCAGCTATAGGGTTATACGTTCTTGATAAGAGCAAAATATTGAGGAATGTTTCATGGTCAAAACGATGATGATGCAGACATAAAGTGGGACAAGCGAGGGGTAATAAAAAAAGGTATAGGAAAATATGTATAATTATATTTATATAAAATAAAAAATAGGATTGTAGATTAATTTATTCCTACAGCTAAGCCAGAGTCCAAGTGAAGAATGCACTCAATTAGTGGATCTTTAGTAGAATTAATTAGAGTACTTTTTATTTAATACGCATAATGTTGTACGAATACAAGAAAATTTTATAATATATAGTTTACCTGTCCCTAATATATCATTTCTGGGCTACCCTTGCAACGCTTGTTAAAGTCACTTGTAAGAGCTCAAGATAATATAATTTCTCACAAACTTCAGTATATAAATAAGGACCAAGCTAGGAATGTGTATGTATATATATTCCCTGTTCCAAACTTCTCATTTCTCTATATACCATCTTCTCTTCTTGTTCCTTTTTACTAGGAAAATCATTTTAAGGTATCTCATTGGTCAATTGAAAACCGTCTTTCTATCCTGACTGAGTCATGTGCACCATGAATGAATCTAGAGAAGAAAGTGATGATATTATAAGTATCACAAGTGATGAAATGGCTGCAGCTGCTGCCAACATCGAGCTGACGGTAAAACAAAGGGAAGAAGAATATGTTCATACATATTCCTCTCGTAGTAGTACTCTTCAACTTTTCCAACGCGTTTCGGTGAATGAGGTATGACCACTTTCTTATTTTTTCTGACATGATATTAGAGTCGAACTCATTATTATTTTTGTATTTTTTTTAGAGTTATTCATACTCGAGTTATTCAGGTGCACACCATTCTTTTTTTTTTATTTATTCAACAACACAGTCAGATACACATAGACAAGGAAAATATAAAAGACATAAGGCACAGACAAACACATGAAAGCACGCACGTAACATTATGTTATAAAGGTCCATTTGCTTCTTTTTAAAATAACGCCAGAGAGAAGCACGAGCAAGCTACCTTTTTTTTTCTCATTTCGGTATTCACAGATTCCGACTAAATTCGGATTTGCGCCATTAGAAAGTAAAGCACTTCCTAACAAAGACAACTCCATACTCAGGAGTTACCACTTCACCACAAAATAAAGGCGACTCTATTATTATATATATAGGTGTTTTTATTTTTTGGGTTTCTTTTTCTTTTGGTTTATGAATTTTAATTGACTGGAAGTTAGGGATTAGTACAATAAAGCATAATTATAATTGCTTTCTACGTAAGGTGTGGTACTGTATTATTCCTTGTCATGCCTTACTTTTCAAGTTTAAGGATATATATACTACTTAAAGGTGCACATATTGGAATTTTGTGTTTTCCTTTTCGTTAAAATAAATTAATTTTAGTTTCCTATTTTATGCATGGGTTATATGCATGAGAGTAACATACATGGAAGAAAAAATGGTTTCAAGGAAGATGTTGCCTTAATTCTCTTTGGAAAAGTTAGAACTTAGATATTATGCCCAAGACCAAAAATAATTACATTCTCTAGCCAAATATATTATATATATGCTATATTTTTGTATAAAAATATGTATATTAATTTTAATATACAGAAAGCATATATTTGTGAGCTATTATTTTGGTGGTTTATTATACAGTGGAAGTGTAAAATTTCCTTTTATTTATCAATCAAACATACATATTGCACACTATTTTTGTATAAAAAAAAATTGTGTGTATTAATTTTAACATATATATATATATATACAAAAATATATATATATATCCGCTAGTATTATTTTGATGGTCTACTATATTGTGTTAAAAAAAAATTATTACCAATCAAACATACGTGTTGCCCAATTCTTTCGGGCCTTCTAGTATTTTTATTTTTATTTTGTTAATTATAGATGTTTAATATTCAGTGTATGTATGTGTAATATCGTTGTCATAATATCTCTAGATTCTGTTAACGATTAGGTAATTGTCAATTATAGGGAAGTTTAATTGGAATCACCCTTTATATGTGTTTGTGGTTTTTATGCAAAAGATATTCCACTAATGATGTGAGTGTATGTGACAATGAGACCATTTTATTTTTCTTTCTTCTTCTTTTGGATAAAGAAATCGACAAGGTAATTTTCAAATATAAAAACATAAAAAATAGTGACTCTGTTGGTTGTTTCTAATAACCTAAATAAATATTATTGGCTAGTTTGTCTGTCTAGGTTGAAGTATTATTTTAACAAGCTACTAACTGAGAAATAGACCTAATGAGACATGCTGCCTCCTAATACATCAATCATAGAGATTAGTTCATTAAAATATAGCATGTTGAACTACTAGTTAGTACAAGCAAAAATAATGGAACCCTCAGTACTCAGTAATATTTTATACTCTCTCCGTTTAAAAAAGAATGACTCCCTTTTCTATTATGGCAGCACTTTAATTTCAACTTTCTACGTGGCATGTTTAAGATTACAAGATTAAATAACATTTTGATACATTAAGCATAACTTTAATTTATGACCAGTCTTCTTTATTTACTTAAACTTCGTGTCATGTCATTTTTTTAAAATGAAGGGAGTTGAAGGGAGTATCAAACATCAACTTCTTTTTCTTTATTGAAGAATGTCAATGTAAATAAAGCCCTAAAATTTACATTTGCCACATTAAACAACTTAGATAGTTAGATATACCCATATGGGGTAATGAGTGCAGAGACATTAAACTAAACGAGTCTTGGTGGAATCTAACTTTTCACCAACTGCTTATATTAAGTGTATCAAATGAAAAAAAGTGACATTTTTTCTTATTTCTTTTCTTTCTTTAATCTTCTATTACGTCTAAAAAAATATTTGTAAGTCCTTAAATTATTCAAAAAGAAAGGTTATTTTTATATATAGAAAATGAAATTAGAGAAACAGAAAGGATGGCATTTATATGTGGGCACGTGCTTATGTGCACTCATGTTCAGGGTTTATGCACGCTTTCTCTATACTATTCTTCTTCCTTCTTTATTTTCTTTTTCAAAGAATTGGTAAAAGGAAATAATTTCCAACTTTAGTACTTAATATTAAATAATTGTATATTTGCTTTGTGACATGTAAGATGATCGGTGATAATCACTTATTATATGTCACATTACAATATATATCGAAGTTTTGATTAAATAATTATTTTACCCTTGTGTTTAGTGTATTCTTCATTGGATTTAAATTACATATATTAATAGTGTATTTTTTCCTTGCTACTTATGTAATTTACGACAACAACAACAGCATAATATATCCAATAGAATTCATAGGTGGAATTTGGGAAAGGTACGCATCTAAGTTGCTCCAACTCTTCAAAAAATATTGTCACACTCATGTTGGATACTTCAAAAATGCACTATTTTTTACAGATCCGACATGCACGCATCCGATAATATTTTTGAAGAGTCCGAGCAACATAAACAGGGGCGGAGCTAAGTGGGGGTTTGTGGGTTCGGATGAATCCAATAGCTTTTCTGTAGATATATTGTATTTGTATCAGTAATTAAATAAGCATATATGTAAATTAACTTGTAAACCCCCTAACAAATCTGATTGACGGTTCAGTGGTAAGGAAGGGACTGTTGAAATGCTCTCCACGCTAGAGTTGTGGGTTCAAACTCTACTGAAAGTTAAAACCCTCAAACTCTTATGCCTTGCTCCGCCTCCTATTACATAGGGTAGCATGTACACACATCTTATCAACTATTTTCAAAGGACCCTCATATTTGAGGTATTGTGTACGTAGTTTAACGTGTGATATTTACAAGTTACCATTTTTACCAAGTCGCCAAGTAATGCCCTACCATAGAGATTTATTTATTTATATAATAACTACCTAATCCCATATAATTGTGCAAGTGTTTTTTAGAGTTGGATAGAAATTTTAATTAAACTAATTTTTTAGATATGATGAAAATGCAGGTGAGTGGAGAATTGTTGTTACTTGGGAAAATAGCATGTCCAGTTGCCTTAACAACTTTGCTTTTGTTTTCAAAGAACATTATATCTATGCTTTTCTTGGGCCATATGGGGAAGACAGAGTTAGCTGGAGGTTCA
>JAJOOR010036972.1:0-26408 GCA_036250505.1 Solanum acaule | reverse complement strand
GCTAAGTTCCATGCCTTATCAAGATATGCTACTCAACTAGTGACTATTGAGGAAGAGAGGATCCGTTTATTTATTAAGGGACTAAATTCTGAGTTGCAAGTATTATCTGTTCATATGACCTCTGCAGGGAAAAGCTTCAATGAGGTAATAGACTCTGTGAAGAAAGTGGAGGGGGTGAGGCGAGACGGTCAGGCTAAGGCATTGGCTAAGAGGGCTAAGAAGTTGGGTAACTTTCAATGTTCTTACACTAAGGGGTCAGGAAGGCCAACACTTGCAGCCAAGCCAATTCAGCCTGCTATGCCCGCCTCTACAGGTAATTACTCGGGAACTCCACCTCATAATTTGATTAAGGATTTCCAGGGAGCCACACCTTAGGTGGGCAGCAGGCCATCTTTTGATCGTACTTATTACAACTGTGGAGAACCTGGTCATATTAAGAGAGATTGTCCCTACCCGCGCATGTTGGATTCTGCACAGCAGCAGTCTAGAGAAGTGGTACACATGAGAAATGGTAATAATGGTCGAGGGTGTCCAAAAGGTGGGCAAGGAGGAAATTAGCGAGGCCACGGAGGTAGGGGAAATGGTAACGCAGGCAGAGGTACAGTGCAGCTAGGCAGGGAAGTCGCCCGTCACGATGATAGGGCTCAATGTTATGCCTTCCCGGGAAAGAGCGAGGCAGAGGCGTTTGATGCAGTGATCACAAGTACTATTCTTGTCTGTGACCGGATGGCTAATGTGTTATTTAATCCAGGTTCCACTTATTCTTATGTGTCCATGCGATGTGCCTCAGAGTTTTATATGATGTGTGATATACTTGATGCCCCAATCCTTGTTTCTACCCAGTTGAAGAGTGTGTCATAGTCACCCATGTCAAACGTGCTTGTCCTATCTTGTGTATGGGTTTTCAGATTTGGGCTGATTTAGTGATTTTGGATATGACTGACTTTTACATAAGCTTAGGTATGACTTGGTTGTCCCCCTATTATATTGTGCTTAATTGTAATACTAAGTCTGTGACTACAAATTTCGGGAAGGGAAATAATAGAGTAGAAAGGGCTATACAAGCCTAAGCTATAACGACCCGTAAAATAAATAGGTGAAACTAGAGCCTAACAAGTTTGTTTGTGAGTATGTTATGGGGTTTCATGTTGAGAAATGATGTCCCGAGCTATGGTAGAGGGGTTTAGGGGTTAAACGTCAAGTTACGACTCTCTAAGGACCAACCAAAGGGTCCTTGAGGAGGACCTAAAGCCTAACCCCCAAGACCCCAAGAAACAAAAATGTTGTAATTTTGGGATGACCTACGGATGGGGACCTATGCCCCATGGATAGCCTCCGTAGGTCAAGGACCCATTTGGTGACCCTCATACCCAAACCACGGACCTGCAGGATGGGGCATCACCCCACCTACAGTCCGTAGGTAAGGGGTTGTAGGTCACCACTGTGTGCTGTCAAAGTTTCGGCCTAAGTGGGGGCAACATGGTAAATTCCTCTTTTAGTTAGTTGAGTTAATGGACGGTTATTATTGGTTTATTAATGTATTTTAAGGGATTTAAAATATTTAACTCTATTTTCAACTCATTATTTCAAAACACAAATTAAAAACCTCCCCTCCCCTCCAAAAGTTCTCTCTGTCGAAACCTCCATTGGAGGTGAGGGATTCAAACTCTCAAGCTCTAGTTTTCAACTTTCTCAAGTTATTTTCATGGATTTCTTCCGTAAAAGGTATGGTAGTCTTCATCCTTGACTTAGTTTCTTTCAAGGAGCCAATTTCAAAGGTCATTTCAAGTCCCCAATTTCCCCCAAAAACCCTAGTTTTCAATCTATGCATGAGTTCAATTCCAAAAAAAATTCAAAATCTTTTATATAATGAATTATGGTTAGAATGTTGAGTTAATGGTGACTTAAGATGATTTCTTCTATGAACCCATGTTTTCCCCCAAAATCCTAAGTTGTGATTTGTGATTGGGAATTGATTGATCGTGAAAGTATGTTGAATTGTTTATATTTATATTGAATTAGGTATTGAATCATGTTAATTTCCTTATCTATTGTCGTATCTTAGATTTATGGGTTGATATTGATTCATAGCCTTGGAATGCAAGTTCATGAAGGATCTATATATGATTATGATGTGAAGGATATATATGTGAATTCAATGATAGTATTATGATCATGTTTAGAATGTAATTGTGTTATTGTTGAAATCATATACTCAATTAACACTCATGAATGATGATTATAGAATGTGATTTGCTTTTCTTCTATGTAATATATATCTTGAATTGGTAGGTTTATGCATCCTTTTGTTGTATAAATAAAAGTAGTGTGATGATGCATCTTGAATTGGTAGGTTTATGCATTGTTTTCTTGTATAAATGAAAGTAATCTGATAATGTATGTTGAATTGGTAGGTTCATGCATCCTCTTCTTGAATGAATGAAAGTATAGTTGATTGTTGAATCTTGGATCGGTAGGCTAATGGCACCCTTTCATACATGTGAATAATGAACCCTGGGATCAGTAGGCTTATGGCACCCTTCCACAAATCAAGTTAATGAACCTTGGGGTCGGTAGGCTTTTGGCACCCTTCAATATATGATGTAAATGAACTTTGGGATCGGTAGGCTTATGGTACCTTTCCATGAAGGTTAATGATGAACCTTGAACCGGTAGGCTTATGGCACCCTTTAAAAAGGAGCTAATGAGCTTTCCTAAAATGTACCTTGAATTGGTAGGCTTATGGCACCCTTTCATGTGTTAACTAATGTACCTTGAATCAGTAGGCTTAAGGCACACTTTAATGTGTTAATGAATGTACTTTGGGTCGGTAGGACAGTGGTACCCTCTCATGTGTAATAATGTTATAGTAATGAACTACTCTATGGGAATGTAGTCTACGCACCGAGTGGATTTGGTTAGATGGAAACTTTCCCAATGTTTAGGCAGGGTTTCAATGATCATCTTCCTTATTCTATAACTATGTGCCCACATTGGTCTAGCTAGTGGATCCATTTAAGCTATCATGTACCGGTCCTACCTTAGCCAAGTAAGACCACCTCCTTATGGTGTGGGGCTTTATGAGACCGGATTCCATGTCAAGCTCTCATGGTCTATGTCGGTTAAATGCTTATTCCCATCATATGAGATACATACCTTAGTTACTTGAGAGGTTCTACAAAGTGTGGGTAGTAGTATGAGATGCTATCCATACATTGCATGACTACGCTTTGAGAGGCTATGGTGTGATTCTCTAACCTCTTAATGTTAAGGAATGAATGTGCTCAAAAGTGAGCTAATGAAAAATGTTTGACTTATATGCTTAAATTTGATGATGCATGCTTTACTTGGAATGTATTATGAGTTACTTTCTTGTCATGAATTATATAATGTTTATGTCTCTTATATGTGAGTATTGTATGAAGATGGAAAGGATGAATGTCAAATTCACTTTTGGTGGCCTTGATATGGTACTTAGTGTGGATGGTGGTATGGGATGCTATTCACACATTGCACATAGTATAGCTTGGGGTTGCTTGAGGTGAAAGCTTAAAGTAATGAAATGTATTATATGGTTGATTATGTTCTAATGTCAAGAAATGACTTGTATGTTGGTTATGTTTGTATCTTAAGCCTCTTTTACTTATGTTCATGAAGTTTTCTCAAATTAGCATAAAAGCACGACTTTCAAATAAAATGCCCTTTTTAAGCATGGTTTTTGCTTGGCTATCATACTTAGCACTTAATTGTGCTAACCCATATTTCTTCATGTTTACTACAAGTGTAGGTTCTAGTAAGTGAGTTGCTTTCTATCGAGTTCAAGGACTTGGATTGAGATTCTATCAAGACTAAAGTGGTATGTCCTCATAGATCGAGGACAAGTACTTTTGATGTTTCATTTACTTTCATGTAATAGACATTTGTTAGACTTTTATTGTAAAAGGGTCATGACTCTATTTTGTTTCAAGATATTATTTAGATGGCCATGTGAGACAATAGGCTTCCGATGTTTCAAATGTGTTAAATGGAGTTTTTCGATTGTATGGATTTAAATGAGTTTTAATTCCATACTATTTCTATTATCTTATGCAAGGACATGCTATGAGTCTTGTATGAGACTTTTCAGAGTCTTGTATGTCGTGTCACATCTAGGGGCTAGCCTTGGGTCGTGACAAACATGGTATAAGAGCACAAGGTTTTGGGAATGGTTTTTAGGATTGATGTCTCACAAGCCACATCTAGTAGGAAGCTACACTTCTTTCATTACTCTTGAAGTCATGCATAGAGTTTTTCTCTATAAATGTCTTTTTCCTAACCCTTCTTTTGTGTTTATTGGATATGAATACAAGAAGGGAAACCCCAAGAAGAGTGGAAGAGGAGATTGTGCATGATGGAGTTCCTCCCTAAGTTCCTCAAGGTCCTCAAGCTAACCAAGTTCCTCAAGGAAATGAAGTTTCGGTTGAGGCCCTGACCATGACCAATGAAGAAGTTAGGTTGGATCTTTTTATGATGGCTCAAACCGTAACTACTCAAGCCCAAGCCATGATGGCTCAAGCTACTAGGGGTGTTGAGGCTCATGTGAACCCTAATGTGAGTACTATGGCTTCTAGGTTGAGGGACTTTGTGAGGATGAACCCTTCGGTATTTATAGGTTCCAAGGTTGGAGAGGATCCCCAAGAGTTATTGGATGAGGTGTATAAGATAGTCAATGCTATGGGGATGAATTCTAGGGAAAAAGCGAAACTAGCCTCTTACCAATTGAAGGATGTTGCCCAAGTTTTGTTTACTCAATGGAAAAGCATTACGCAGGTAAGAGCGAGTCCTATTGATTGGGAACAGTTTAAGAAAGAATTCCTTTGTAGGTTTTTCCCCTGTGAGAAGAGAGAGGTAAAGATGGAGGAGTTTATCAACCTTAAGCAAGGTAGCATGAGTGTGCAAGAGTACTTCTTGAAATTCACCCAATTGTCTAAGTATGCCCCCATCTTTGGTGTCTTACCCTAGGGATGGGATGAGTAGATTTGTTACGGGTGTATCCGACCTAGTTGAGGAAGAGTGTCGTACGACGATGATCAATGGTGACATGAACATTTCTAGGCTTATGATGTATGCTCAATCTATTGAGGAGTCCAAACTTAAGAGGAAGAATAGGGAGTTGAAGAGGTCTAGGTCCGATGAGCAAGGTCAACCAAGGTTCAAGAAGAGAGCTCCAAAGAAAAATTCTTCAAACACTTCTAAGTTTAGCACAGAGAAAGGTGGTGGACCTCCATTTTCTAAACCTGCATGCACCACTTGTGGGAAGAGACACTATGGGAAATGCCTAGCCGGTACTAATGGGTGCTATGGTTGTGGTAAGACTGATTACCAAGTGAAAGATTTCCCTACTCTCGTGGCCAAAAGAAGGGAGGCCAAACAGGATTCTCTTAATGACCCGGATCCGAATGCTCCAAAGAGAAACTGTTTCTATGTGCTTCAAGCTAACAAGGAAAAAGGAGCTCATGCAGATTAAAGAACCGGTATTTGGTAGTTCCTTATAGTTGTGAATGTCTTGTTAAGGTCCCTATGTTGTTTTCATGCTAGCCTTAGTTTGGGCTTGCTCCTAAGGGGGGGGGGGGGGATAGTATGTTGAATAGTAAGGTTGTTAAGAGTTTCAATGTCCCTATCTCTTTCCTTCTATTCCTATTCATGCTTGAGACCAAGATTTCCTTGTAGCTTATTTCATGTTTAGGAGTCATGTGTGATATTTTGTTTCCATGGTCTTCTTATGATATGCATGTTCTTGATGAATTTTTGTTTAAACGAGAAAATGAGTTTTTATGAATTATGTTCCTCATGTTGATGTGCATTTAGTATGAGTTGTCTATATGCTTCATGAGGTAAATTGTTGAACATGCCTAAATGTGCTTTTGAGAGTAATTGCATAATGTGCCTAATGGTGTTATGATGAGCATGATTTGATTTGGAGAAGGTAATTCCTCCAATGAAATGAGAAATGTTGAAGGTTTCATGCATAATGAGTTTGTAGATGTAGGTCCTACTTTCTTGAGTTGCATGGAGTAAATTTGAGAAGGAGTTGATGTTTCCTCCTAGTTTTGTGCATTGTTTATAATGTTGCATGCATTTATGGGCTGCTAGTCTTGAGTTGTTAATCCCTTAATGTGTTTAAAGTGTCATTCGAGGATGAATGTTCCCAAGTGGGGGATAATGTAACGACCAATAAAACAAATAGGTGAAACTAGAGCCTAACAAGTTTGTTTGTGAGAATGTTATGGGGTTTCATGTTAAGAAATGATGTCCCGAGCTATGGTTGAGGGGTTTAGGGGTTAAACGTCAAGGTACGACTCCATAATGACCAACCAAGGGGTCCTTGAGGAGGACCCTAAAGCCTAACCCCCAAGACCACAAGAAACCAAAAAGCTGTAATTTTGGGATGACCTACGGATGGGGACCTACGCCCCGTAGATCCATCCACACCCCGTGGATGGCCTCCGTAGGTCAAGGCCCCATTTGGTGACCCTCAGACCCAAACCACGGACCTGCAGGATGGGGCATCACCCTACCTACGGTCCGTAGGTAAGGGGTCATAGGTCACCACTGTGTGCTGTCAAAATTTCGTCCTAAGTGGGTGCAACATGGTAAATTCCTCTTTTAGTTAGTTGAGTTAATGGATGGTTATTATTGGTTTATTAATGTATTTTAAGGGATTTTAAATTATTAAACTCTATTTTCAACTCATTATTTCAAAATACAAATTAAAATCCTCCCCTCCAAAAGTTCTCTCTCTAGAAACCTCTATTGGAGGTGAAGGATTCAAGCTCTCAAGCTCAAGTTTTCAACTTTCTCAAGTGATTTTTGTGGAGTTTTTCCATAAAAGGTATGGTAGTATTCATCCTTGACTTAGTTTCTTTTAAGGAGCGAATTTCAAAGGTCATTTCAAGTCCCCAATTTCCCCCAATAACCCTAGTTTTCAATCTATGCATGGGTACAATTCCAAAGTGATTTCAAAAGCATTTATATGATGAATTATGAGTAGAATGTTGAATTAATGGTGAATTAAGATGATTTCTTCTATGAACCCATGTTTTTCCCCAAAATCCTAAGTTGTGATTTGTGATTAGGAATTGGTTGATCATGAAAGTATGTTGAATTGTTTATGTTTATATTGAATTAGGTATTGAATCATGTTTATTTCCTTATATATTGTAGTATCTTAGATTTATGGGTTGATATTGATTCATAGCTTTGGAAGGAAAGTTCATGAAGGATCTATGTATGACTATGATGTGAAGGATATACATGTTAATTCAATGATAGTGTTATGATTATGTTTAGAATGTAATTGTGTTATTGTTGAAAACATGTTCTCAATTAACACTCATGAATGATGATGATAGAATGTGAATGGTTTTCTTCTATGTAATGTATATCTTGAATTGGTAGGATTATGCATCCTTTTCTTGTATTAATGAAAGTAATGTGATGATGTATCTTGAATTGGTAGGTTTATGCATGGGGGAATACATAAACAGGCCCCTGAACTTGTTCGGTTTTTCCTCGTAGGTACCTTAACTTCGCCACCTTCTTATTGAATTCCTGAACCACCCATAATTTGTACCTTTTAAACATTATTGGCTGACATGGCACAAAACTAGTTCTCACGCCAGTTAAGCGCGTGAAGATCATTTAAAAGAGCTGACGTGGAATCCACTACGGTCTTCTTTCCCTTTTGTCCATGTAACCCTAATTTCCCCCCTCTTTTCTCTTAATTATCTTTTCTTTCTCTTCTTCATCAAACAGAGCATCAAATTGATGGAAGGAAGAGATTCATTTGTGGGAGTCACCGTCGTTACAGCCATAGCCATTCAAACATTCTGTGTCGCCAATATCACCTCACAATTCTCCCTAAAATCTCCATCTAGCTGACGAAATTTAAACCAGAAGCGGCTATCGTCTTCTATCCATCTCCTTCTTTTTTCTTTCTCACAAAAAAGTCATTTTTTTCACATAACCCCTTTCCACATGCATCAATACATCTAATCATAAATCATTTAAAGATTTTTATTGGGTATGAATCATTGAAAGTTGAACAAGTTTATCCTATTTTATCAAGATTTTTTAAAAAATAATTCTAGAAATTAAGTGTAAAATAACAATAAAAATTGTACAATAGAATCCGAAATAAATTTTACTACAACAACAAAGATGGACTGCAGCAAGGGCAGTTGTTTGATAAGAAATGGAATTGTTTGTTGGTGGTGCTGTTACAATGGCAGTATGAGTGAGCTGTTTGTGAAAGAGTCCCTGGTGAGTTTTTTTTCCGATGTGTCATTTTCTTATTTGTAATCAGGCCACATAAGCAGCGTTTGAAAGTCACGCACAAAATATTTGGGCTTGTTGCAAAAATTGTGTTCAATAGGCACACAATGGCTTGAGTTCAAGTGTTCAATAGGTAAACCTTATAATTTAAGTATCTAGATGGAAAAAAGGGACAAGTTCAAGGAGCCCTTTATGTTTAAGCCTTTATGCATCCTTTTCTTGAATAAATGAAAGTAATGTGATGATGCATCTTGAATTGGTAGGCTCATGCATCCTCTTCTTGAAGGAATGAAAGTATAGTTGATTGTTGAATCTTGGATCGGTAGGCTAATGGCACCCTTCCATACTTATGAATAATGAACCTTGGGATCGGTAGGCTTATGGCACCCGTCCATAAATAAAGTTAATGAACCTTGGGATCGGTAGGTTTATGGCACCGTTCCATATATGATGTAAATGAACTTTGGGATCGGTAGGCTTATGGTACCCTTCCATGAAGATTATTGATGAACCTTGAACCGGTAGGGTTATGGCATCCTTTCAAGAGGAGTTAATGAGCTTTTCTAAAATATACCTTGAATTTATAGGCTTATGGCACCTTTACATATGTTAACTAATGTACCTTGAATCGGTAGGCTTAAGGCACCCTTTCATGTGTTAATGAATCTACTTTGGGTAGGTAGGCCAATGACACCCTCTCATGTGTAATAATGTTAAATTAATGAACTACTCTATGGGAATGTAGGCTAAGCACCAAGTGAATTTGGTTAGATGGAAACTCTTCCAATGTTTAGGCCGGGTTTCAATGATCATCTTCATTATCCCATAACTATGTGCCCACATAGGTCTAGCTAGTGGATCCATTTAAGCTATCATGTACCGGTCCTACCTTAGCCAAGTAAGACCACCTCCTTATGATGTGGGGCTTTATGACACCGGATTCCATGTCAAGCTGTCATGGTCTATGTCGGTTAAATGTTTATTCCCATCATATGAGATACGTACCTTAGTTACTTGATAGGTTCTACAAAGTGTGGGTAGTAGTATGGGATGATATCCATACATTGCATGAATAGGCTTTGATAGGCTATGATGTGATTCTCTAACCTCTTAACGTTAATGAATGAATGTGCCCAAAAGGGAGCTAATGAAAAACGTTTGACTTATATTCTTAAATATAATGATGCATTCATTTCTTGGAATGTATTATGAGTTACTTCCTTGTCATGACTTATGAAATGTTTGTCTCTTATATGTGAGTATTGCATGAAGGTTGAAAGGATGAATGGTAAGTTCACTTTTGGTGGCCTTGATGTGGTACTGAGTGTGGATGGTGGTATGGGATGCTATTCACAAAGTGCATATAGTATAGCTTGGGGTTTCTTGAGGTGAAAGCTTAATGTAATGAAATATCTTATATGGTTGATTATGTTCTAATCTAAAGGAATGGCTTGTATGTTGGTTATGTTTGTTTCTTATGCTTCTTTTACTTATGTTCCTGAAGTTTTCTCAAATTGACATAAAAGCATGACTTTCAAATAAAATGTCCTTTTTAGCATGGTTTTTGCAGGGCTATCATACTTAGTACTTAATTGTGTTAACCCATATTTCTTCATGTTTACTACAAGTGTAGGTTCCAACAAGTGAGTTGCTTTCTCTCGAGTTCAAGGACTTGGATGGAGGTTCTTTCAAGACTAAAGTGGTATGTCCTCATAGATCGATGACACGTACTTTTAATGTTTCATTTTCTTTCATGTAATAGACAATTGTTAGACTTCTATTGTAAAAGGGTCGTGACCCTATTTTGTTTCAAGATATTGTTTAGATGGTCATCTGAGACAATAGACTTCCGCTGTTTCAAATGTTTTAAATGAAGTTTTTCGATTGTATGGATTTAAAAGACTTTTAATTCCGTACTATTTTTATTATCTTATGCAATGATATGCTATGGGCCTTGTATGAGACTTTTTGGAGTCTTGTACGCCGTGTCGCATCTAGGGTCTAGCCTTGGGTTGTGACATAAGCAAGCTAAGATCATATACTCTATTCGGGCAAGTAAACTGGAGGGGCAGGGATGTTTTTCTTCTTTGGCTCATATTAGGGATGTTGAGATTGAGTCTATTCCTGTGGTATCAGAATTTAGAGAAGTGTTTCCTATTGATTTGCATGGTATGCCTCCGGATAGAGATATAGATTTCTGCATTGACTTGGAACCTGGTACCCACCCCATTTCTATCCCTGCATATCGCATGGCTCCGATAGAATTAAGAGAGCTTAAGGCTCAAATCCAAGAACTTCTTGATAAAGGATTTATTTGTCCTAGTGCTTCCCCATGGGGAGCTCTAGTTTTTTTTTAAGAGAAAAGATGGTAGAATGAGGATGTGCATAGATTATCGACAATTGAATAGGGTCACCATTTGAAACAAGTACCTATAGCCTCGAATAGATGATCTTTTTGACCAATTGTAAGGTGCATCAATTTTCTCTACGATTTATCTAAGGTCTGGCTACCATCAGTTAAAGATTAGGCATGAGGATGTGCCCAAGACGGTGTTTAGAACCCTCTATGGGCACTACGAATTTCTAGTAATGTCGATTGGGTTGACTAATGCTCATGTAGCTTTCATGAGTTTGATGAATGGGGTGTTCAAACCATTTCTTGATTCATTTGTTATAGTCTTTATTGATGACATTTTGGTCTATTTGAAGAGTGAGGAAGAGCATGCCGACAATCTTTGTATTATTCTGGGTGTTCTTGGGAAACAAATGTTATATGCTATATTCTCTAAGTGTGAATTTTGGATGACTTCGGTTGCATTTTGGCGGCATGTGGTTTTAAAAGAAGGGGTAACGGTAGATCCTGAAAAGATTGAAGCGGTTAAGAATTGGGTTCGGCCTAGCTCTGTGACTGAAGTTAGGAGTTTTGTGGGGCTCGCTAGCTACTATCGCTGATTTGTGAAGAACTTTGCTTCTATTGCCACTCACTTGACAAATTTGACAAAAAAAGAAGTACTCTTTCAATGGACTGAAAAATGTGAGGAGAGCTTCCAAAAGCTCAAGACTCCTTTGACCACCGCACCTATTCTAGCATTACCGATTGAAAGTAAAGATTTTATTATTTATTGTGATGCTTCACATTCTAGTTTTGGTGCTATGTTGATGCAGGATAAGAATGTTATAGATTATGCATCGCGTTAATTGAAGGTGCATGAGAGGAATTACCCAACACATGGTTTGGAGTTGGCAGCGGTAGTGTTTGCTCTTAAGATCTGGAGACATTATCTGTATGGTGTGAAGTGTGAGGTGCTTACTAATCATCATAGTTTGCAGCATGTGTCCACTCAAAAGGATCTAAATTTGAGACAGAGAAGGTGGATGGAGTTACTTAAGGATTATGATGTCACCATTCAATACCATCCGGACAAGGCTAATGTGGTGGCAGCCACTTTGAGTCGAAAAGCGGTGAGTATGGATAGTTTGTCTTGCTTGAGTGTAACCAAAGCACCCTTCAAACCTTAGAGTCAAAGTTCATGCAATTTGGCATCTCAGAAAAGGCTGGGGTGCTAGCTAGCATTGAAGTAAGGGCCACGTTCATTGTGGAGATCAAGGCCAAACGATTTGAGGATGAAAATTTTAATGAACTTAAGAAGAAGACTGTGATTGGTAAGGCACAAGAGACCACTCTTGATGCGGAAGGTGTGCTCACTTTTAAAGGTAGAATTTGTGTTCCTCGAGTTGATGACTTAATTCAGAAATTGTTGACAGAATCCCATGGTTCGCGATATTCCATTCATCTGGGTGTCACCAAGATGTAACGAGAATTGAAGCGAATTTATTGGTGGCCTGGCATGAAGAGAAACGCTGTGGAGTTTGTGGGTCAAAATTGCCAACAAGTAAAATATGAGCATCAAAGGCCTGCAGGTTTACTTCAGAGAATGCCAATTCTGCAATGGAAGTGGGAAAGGATAGCCATGGATTTCGTGGTTGGTCTTCCCAAGACTTTGGGGCAGTTTGATTATATTTGGGTAGTGGTTGACAGATTCACTAAGTTACCCCATTTTATTCCGATAAGAATAGATTATAATGCTGAATAATTGGCCAAAGTTTATGTGAAAAAGATAGTGAGGTTGCATGGGGTGCCCCTATCTATCATCTCAGACCGTCGTACCCAATTAACATCCATGTTTTGACGGAAATTGCATGATGAATTGGGCACACAACTCACTTTTAGTACAGCCTTCCATCCTCAGATGGACGGGCAGCCAGAGAGGACTATTCAAGTGTTAGAAAACATGTTGAGGGCTTGTGTGATTGATTTTGGAGGGCATTAGGATAAGTTCTTACCTTTGTGTGAGTTCTCCTATAACAATAGTTACCACTCCAGCATATATATGGCACCGTTTGAGGCACTTAATAAGAGGGGATGTAGATCTCCCATAGGATGGTTCGAGGCTGGATATGTGAAACCTTTGGGGGTTGATTTAGTGAAGGATGATTAAGATAAGGTAAGGGGTATTCAAGCTAAGATTTTAGTAGCACAGAGTAGCAGAAAAAGTATGCAGAACATAAGGTAAGAGATATGGCATTTCAGACCAGTGAGAATGTTCTTTTTAAGGTATCGCCCATGAAAGGGGTGATGGGATTTGGAAAGAAGTGCAAGCTAAGTCCACAATACATTGTTCCCTTTGAGGTTCATGAATGTGTAGGGCCAGTGGCTTATAGATTGGATTTACCTTCTAATCTATCTGGAGTTCATCCAGCATTTCATGTGTCCATGTTGAAGAGATATCATGGTGACGGGTATTACATCATTAACTGGGACTCAATTGTGTTAGAGAAACACCTATAATATGAGGAGGAACCGATTGCCATTCTTGATCGTGATGTGCGTAAGCCGAGGACCAAGGAGATTAAGTCCGTGAAAGTTCAATCAAAGCATCGTCCAGTTGAGGAAGCTACGTGCGAAACTGAGAAGGACATGCGAGACAAGTATCCCTAGTTGTTCGTCAATTCAGGTACTACTCCATTCTTTCTTTAGCCTGTTTTTCCTAAGTTTGTCACTCGGGGATGAGTGATGGGTAAACTAGTATTTATTGTAACGACTTGTTCCCTTCGTTATTTAAAAGCCAATGGGGAAAAAAATTTATGCCAAAAAACTTTTTCGTAGTATCTAGGGATTTCCCAACCTAGTCCAAATTTTGATGAAATCTGAGTCAATAAAATTTAGGGGAATCTGGTAACAATTGGGAAATCTAAGACGTTAAGGAACCCGTACGACTTTACGGAATTGAATTCCGGTGAGTAGAACTCCCGAAATTGATCTTAGCATGAACGGGTACTTTCTGAGTGTCATGGGATGAAGGTGTGTTGTGAAATGTGAGTTTGGAATTCTTAAATCGACTCACTGGTTCCGTGCAAGCCGCTAAGGTGAGATTATTCCCGCCAGGGCGGGGCCGCTATAACGGGGTGAGTACCGTTCTGGTGGGACAGTTGCGACTTAAAGTTGGAAATAAACCCCAAAATCATTTTATCATGCGATTTTCGAACTTGAGAGCTAAGGAACGAATCCAGGGCTTTTCTTGACAGTTTTCCACCATTCTTGAGGCTAAAGGTAAGATTTTCACTCCCCAAATCCATTCTACGATCCGTAGAACATATTCTAATGGGTAATTATCTATGGGAGAGGATTTTGATCTGGAAATTATGTTGGAAAAAGCCCTAATCTTGGTATGAGGATCATGGGTTTGATCTAGGGTTGATAGGAGTGTTCGTAATCTGGGTAATTAGTTATTGTTTATTGATTTCGGTGATATTATGATTTTTTGTAGACCAAGAACAAGCGAAATGAATCCCGATATTCATTATTCATATTAAATAAATGACTTATAATAGTTCGTTAGGCCCTTTTCTCCACTCATACATTAAGATCTGACTCATTTTCTTTCTTCTTCACATGAGTCTTCTTGAAAACCTCTTGTGCAAGGGGAGTGTGCCCTATTTATTTTTTCCATAAATAAAAAATGAAATTATATTATAACGAATTAATTAATTATGAAAAAGTTTGAATTAGAACTTACCATCTCTCTTGTAATTGTTCAAATGCTCTTTGTACCTCAAGTGTGCAATGAACCACCCTTAAGACTACATCTAGCCTTTTTGGCTTGTTTGGACATCGCCTTGAACTTATTTGTTTTCCAATATTGGTGCAATTCAACAAAAACATGAGGCAACATCCAACTTGGACATTGATCAGTATCCCGAGCTTTCTTTAGCCAGCTAGACAGTCTCATGGATGCCCTCCTCTCAAATATGGTCACAATGACCATATTAAACCTTAGTTCCCAAGTACACATAGTCTGGATAAAATGAATATTGTTAGATATTTAAAAAAATTAATGAAAGTATACTATAATTATTAAACTTAACTAAAATATTGCTTACCTTAAACTCATTAAACATCGCATGGCGTATACTGTTTGGGATATCACTCCCGAAGTGATAGGCCTATGTAAAATGTCTTCTCATAGACTCTTTTAGAGCTCGGGCAGCATCCTTTGCAGGATGCTACCTCCAAAACACATAATAAACAAGTTATTTTATGAATATATTAAAGATGCTCCAATAAGTAAAATAATGTAACAAATAAATGATAAAACAAACTTAAGATGACCCGTCCGGCTCAATCATGACTCTCCCAATCCCGTCCCTCTGTCCCGGTGCTAAAGCAGACGTCTCATCTACTGTAGCACTAGGTGTAGGGGAAGGTGCTAAACCGGGATGCACATAATCCTGAGTCAATGGAGGTGTACTGTCCACAATATCTGACTGCTCACTATTGGAATCTCTAATCCTCATGGCAGATAGCTGAGGAAATATACCTATGGGAGATGGAGAGGGAGATGGACCAGCCGATGACCTACCTGTCGATTAGGGTCGTGCTTGATGAATAACTTCTAAAGGTAAGTCCTCATAGTGTCGTGGAGGCAATGTCTGTGAAGTAGAGAAAGCACTGACTGGTTAACGGTATTTAGGATAATATGACCGAGGATCCGCCATATTAAACAGAACACTCAATAAATGGGTATCATGAATAATGCGCTCCGGCGCAGAAGAAAGAAATCAGGGAATATCCTCAGGATCTATAGGTCTCCTAGACTTCTTCTTTTTAGTCTTATTAGGTTAGCTAACTCCAAGATGCTCACAAGATCTATTGCCTTCACCCCCTGATGACATCTTTACGGAAATTTACATGGATAATATACAAAAATCATAAATTAAATAAAATTAGTATTAGCAAAATAAATAACTTACATACTAGGTATTAGTCTATCATTTTACTGATCCTTCCTTTTGCGTAGATAGTATGAACGAAAACTATCAGATGGTATAACAATTTGGTCGCTCAGAAACTCCGCAAATATAGCTACATATAACCACATTCCCTACAAAAAAAGCAAAAACTATAAAGTATAAAAATAACTGTAACACCCTAAAAATTTCTAAGCTAAGGCCCGAACTATTCTTTATTTACATGTAAGATCATACCCGGTGATTGTTAAATTTCTTATATGTGTAAAGATCAATACTTTGGTGTGGGAATAAATTTGGATATGAATTAAGGTTACTAGAATCCTCTAGCACAAAGTTGAGTTGAAAGTTTCCTTACCGATTAAGTTTTGTTGTAAGATTCTACTTGGGTCAACTTTAGATGACCATATCTCTTAGAATATAAATAGTTACGTGAAAAATGCATGCAAATGTTCAGTAATCTAAGAATGGGAGATAGTTATGAGGCAAATTATGTTATTACAAGCAGGCACCTAGTAAGTTATTAATGATTAGTTTTGCTTTTTGAGTAGACTAAGGAATAATAATCTTGTATAGAGTTTAGGATATAAGGCAGAGGAATAGTTGTGAGTTAACATAAGTTAGAGTATACTTTAACTAGAAAAGATTTTATGATGGTGTGCCATCGTGTTAGCGAAGTCTAAGTGTAGGTGTTGAACAGAAGAGAAGAGTATTCATGAGGTAATAGATCTAACCTAGGCTTATGATTTGAGGGAGAGTCCATAATATTCAGAGGGTTACAAATCTAACTTGACAATGATGTATAGCAAAGGGGTAAGTAGTACTTGAGTTAGGAAAATGGAATGTGACGGTAAATTGTAAGTATGAAGACTAGGAGATAAATGGTGACTACTTTTCATGACGGCTTAGTGGTTGAGTGTTTCTTAATTATTTTCTAGTAGTTGTAGGTTAGTATAGTAACTGAGCAATAATATTGATAACTATGTTTAGTAATAGACACTAAGCTTGAATTTGAGATGAGTGTCTTGAGAGAATGGCAACATGAGGGTAATGATGTTAATTTTTAGATCTGATCTGGTAGACTTGACCCAGAGTAGGTGCGTAGTTAAGAGGTTAGTTATAATGAATATGAGTGGTACAAGGAGATTCTAACTTTTTGATAAGAGAAATGAGGTATGACTAAGTCACTAGATTAACAAAAGTATTATGAGTTGTACTCGAGATCGTATGACGTAAGATGAGGTTCTAATTAAGTTATTGTTTCCATGTATGGACTAGGTAGAATTTTGAGTGTCAATGTAGAGTATGCTGATGTATTACCCTTAAAAGTTTGGTCAAAGAGATCATATATAGTCAATGATGAGACTTTTTAATATAGTTCAAGTTTCCTCCGGTTAACTGGATATGAACTTAGAAGGACACTATTAGTAGGCTAAGAAGGACAAGTCAGATTATTAATAGACATATTTAGTGGACCTTTAAGAACATGAGAAGAGGTTAAGAGTAGCATCTTAAAAAAAAGCCCTAGAAGGAATCTTAGCATTTGCACATGGAAAGCTCTGTAGACATGAGACTAGTATTTTCCTAGTATTAGAGTAAATTGAAAAAAGACTAGTTTAGAAAAGATGGAATAGATCCTTAACTTTAAAGTATCCTTCAAACCTAAGGGGGTGATGATAAGATGAGGAATCAAGTCAAGTGTTGAGAATGAGATAGTTAAGTCTTCAAAAAGAGTTAAGGAGGTACATCAATCCATTCATACTCAAGTGTATTCCTCAAAGTTCAGTCATTACAACATCATGATGATTTTCTTACATCAGTAATGTGTTCTTGACCTATGCTCATACACTTCAGATATATTCACATCAATGCTTAGTTTCCAAAATAAGGGGTAAAGACTTTAGCCCATTAATCTCAAGCTTAATTTATGAAGTTATGGATATCATCCTCATCATATCAACCTATTCATATAAGCATTCATGTCTCACAGTATATTCAGTCTCACAAATTCATGATTTACTCTCAATGGCTAGCAACATAATGTTATGTTATGCATATTCTTCTATCAGACATCTCGAATGAATCATGCTTATGATATTTCACCCTAAATCCCTTTTAGTGATCCTTTTTAGATAGAGAGGGATAGGGATGATAGTAGTTGAGTGATGATAGAAGGAGAAGGTTGATGTTTCTTATGTTGGTAACAGTAGTGTGCTTATTCCATCTAAGGTTATAAAAGTGGAGGAAGGGTGAATGATGTTTTTCTATGAGTAATAGTTAGGTGGGAGTAGTTAGTTAGTTCCTGCTAGTAATAGGTTAAATTTGAGTTGGTGGAGATAATGAGAGAATGAGAAATTCTTAGAAAGTTGGTTAGTAGGAGTCCAATGAGTGGTTAGGGTTCTCAACTTGAATGTGGTGTTGTTAACATATGGACAAATACATGATGCATTAGGTGTTTCTTGATATGGGGTCAAGGTTAGTTGATATAGTTATAGGGAGAAGTATTCTTGGGAAGAGATTACATATAGAGGTATAGAGCCTAAATCTTATGGTTTAGATAAGTATAACCATCTCTTGTTTAGCACCTTGTGAATTAGATATTAGGCTTAGGAAGCGAATTGACTTAGACATTTGTAAGAGTAGTCTTATACTCTAGTGGGAGCTTTGAGACGCAGCTAATAAAGCGTAATTATCGGAAATGGGAGCATAGTTAAGAATCGTTTCTATGCTTAAAAGCTATCTGTCATATCCCTCAAAGAATAATATTCCTATTCTTAGTTCGTGCCCAGATATCCATGCCTTATATCAAATAGTTTCAGATAGAACATGACAATGTTAAAACTCATATCGTTCAAAACTTATGTGCTATAGAGAGTTCCAAATTTTGAGTACAAATCAGTTCTACCTATATTTGTAACACCTTAAAAATCAAAACTAAGATTGAACAAAAGAGAAAGGGAAATCACGGAGGGGGCCCATTGGTTGTAAAGAGGACTACGATCCGTCACCCTTTTCGTGGTTGTGCACCCAGCAAAAGCTGAAAGACCACGGACCACTAAACGGTATGTGGAGATGCACACGGGCTGTGAAATGGCTTGTGAGGGGGACAAAGAACCACCATGGCTACTGTGAAGTACCACGGACAACTAGATGACCCGTGGAGCTTCACACGAGCCATGAAGTGGCTCGTGAAAGAGGCTTGACAGACTTTAAGGTTTGGGTCAACTTTAAATGATCATATATTTCAGTACAAAATGATTTAGGTGGCCCACGACCTATGAAATTAAAGGTATTTGAGACCTCTTTCTAACGCCACCAAGTTTACCTAATTTCGAGCCTGGAGTAAAAAGTTAAGCTAGTTTTAGTGAAGCATGTCAGGCAGAGCATCTTCACTATCCAATTGGCAGGCTGTGGTGCTCATGACGACCCGTAAAACCTTTCTTGAAGTCAATTCGTTATTTTTAAGTGAGGTTTCACCCCGAAAGTCACTGGTTAAGCACCATATATGTCTAAATGGTCTGTGGAGCTCCACACGAACCATAAAGTCGTCCGTGAATGAGACTTATCAGACTTAGAGTTTAGGGTCAACTTCAAACAGTCATATTTTTAGTACAAAATGTATTAAGTGGTTTATGACCCATCAAATTAACGATCTTTTAATCCTTTTTCCAACACCACCGAGTTTGCCTAATTTCAGGATACCAGTAAAAATTTATGCCCATTTTAGTGAAGACCTGTCCGGCAGGGCATTCTCATGAGCTGCTAGACGGGCAATCATGATCACAATGGCCTGTGAAGCCCCTCTTGAAGTAAGTTCAGCAACATTTAAATCAGGGTCACATTGGACTTATACCTTATGTATTGGGCACTTAAACTATGTTGTTTGATGCCTAAACTATGTCGTTTTACTCAGTCTAAGCCTAATAATCTACTCAGATAATACCCAAAACCATCATTCTCCAAAAAAATCACCCAACTTAGAGCAAAAAGAAGAGGAAAAGTCGACTGCTTCTCCTAAGAACACGCAGGAGTGTTCTTCGAAGTTCAACCCCTAAATCCAAAGGATTTCTCCATAGATTTCATCACCAGGTATGTGGAATTTCACTAGTGTGTTTCTTTTGTCCACTAAAATTCAGTCAGTTCTTTGATTCTTCATAACTTTTTTAGAAGTAGGGTTTGCTAGGTGATATTTTGCTCTGTAGAATCCTTAGTCGATAGTATGTTTTCTTGGAAGCTTTGCACAATTCGTTGTATAAAACAAAGAACTTTAGTTTTTGTAAATTCTCTTAGCTCATGAATTATACTTGCTAGGTCAGTAAAACAGAAAATCATAATCCAGATTTCGAATGTCACATTTTCAATATATAAATGTTGAATTCTCAATTACCATATCAGCATTTAAAGCTATTCAGTATTCAGTAGAGCTTCATATGTATTCAGTTGGGAATAGACTTAGCACCGAGTTGGACTAGGGTTCAGCGTACCATCATAGCCTCAGAACTACGTGCCCGCATAGGATTATAACCCCATGTGTTGGGCATTAGTATTAGTGGTCATGCAACAATCATGCCTCTATACCCTTGGCAAGGTATATTGGGTCCTCTCGAAGGGGCGTATACATCAAACTCCACGTTTAGCTCACATGGTTTATGTCGGTTAATAGTAGCTCCCACAATAAGAGTCTGAGTGCATTGACCAAGTTTTCAGAATTTACTTCAGCATATAGCTCAAAATGCTATCTCCATGATTAGTAGTTGGTCATTGCATTCAGTTTATCTTTCAGTTATAATTCAGTACATATCTATATCTTTGTTCACAATATATCATTGCTCAGTTACGCATTGTTCAACTTATATATTTGTTCAGTACAGTACATTCCAAGTACTGACACATAATTTGCGCTACATGGTTTCATGATGTAGGTTTAGACACTCAACATCTGGATCATGCTTAGTTTGATTCCTAGTTCAACTTCAACAACTCTAGTGTTGAGTCCTCATACCTCGAGGACAATAGACATGCTTTTTATTTGAGTATTTAGTTTCAGTTTTGTTAGAGTTAGCTGGAGGCATGTCCCAACAACTCAACTCTATTAGTGGCTTTATAGGCATAGTCGTAGATTCAACTCGAGTTGTTAAGTGTTGCTTCAGTCATCACTAAACTCTTATTATTATACACTACCCACTTAGACTAGTGGTTTTTCCCTATTTCAAATATCCACTATTTTAGCATCCACATAGTACATGTTTTACTTAGTCATTTTTTTGGTATGCTTGATATATGTCAAACTCAGGGTTATTATTAATCCAACTCAAAAGTTATTTTTTTATTTATCAATTATGAGTTATGTCACTTCAATGGCTCAATCCTATTTTCCAGCAACCATACAACTTCAGCTATCTTATCCGTATATTATTTTCTGTTTTCAAAGCATTTATTTAGTTATCCAAGACTGTAACACCCAGTGTCCGAAAACAGACCTCAAGGCTGCTTTTTCTAGAAGTTGCAGGTGCAACCCACAGTTGCCACCCACAGACCGTAGGGTGACCAACGACCCGTGCTGCTGGTCCGTGGTTCGCGACTGCAACACTTCCCTAGAAGCCCCAAGAAAATTCGTCTAAGGGTCAGCCCACACCAGGACCTACGGACCGTAGGTTAGACCATGGTTCGTGGTCCAGGTTCGAAGGTCAGACCCTCAACTTCCAGCTCCCAGCCACAATTGATTATTGACCAATACGGACCGTCAGTCAATCGACAGTCCGTCGGTCCCGTTCGTCGGTGACCCCGACAGCAGTTAAGTCAGGGTCTTTTAGTCTTTTCCTTATGTGTTGGTCACCTAAACTACATCGTGTAAACCCTAAACTATGTAATTTTGGTCAGTTTTAGCCTATAAACATAACTAGAACTTACCTAAGTTAAATCATTCTTTAAAACTTAGAAAAATTAGCGTGTAAGAGGAGAAAGAGGTCAAGAACCCTAGTTCAAGAACACAGCAAGGTCCCATCAGTTCCAACCCCGAGCCCCGAAATTGAAAGATTTCTCCGTGGAATTCGTCACCAGGTATGTGGGTTTTCACTAATGGGTTGCTTTCTCCCATTAGGTCCCTAGATTTCAGTAAAAATCTTGATTCCCATAATACTATCTAAACCTAGGGTTTCTTGAATGTTAGAATTGTTGGGTTTTATCTATTAGAATGCTCCAAATCATGTTATCATGTTGTAGTATTGTTTTAGCCCATGTTGATGCATAAACTCGAAAACCTAGTGATGTAGTTCTTTTAGTTCATGAATTACACATGCTAGGCTAGTTAATTCAGTTGTATATAAACATGCCTCAATTTTTGAATGCATTATTAGCAATATATTAATATTGCATTCTAAGATTGCATGTCAGAAATCGAGTTATCCAGTATTACAGAAATTCAGTCATAATTTTTTAATTACATAATCAATTGGGAGATGCCTAATACCGAGTGGACTAGGGTGAGTCACCCTCAATATCACATAACTACGTGCCCCGTAGGTTGTAAGTCCCCTCTGCGGGCATCATTTTAGTGATCACGTCAACATGCCTCTATACCTCTGGCAAGGTATATTGGGTCCTCTCGATGGGGTGTATACATCGGACTCCACATTTAGCTCATGTGGTTTTATGTCGATTATTAGTAGCTCCCTTACAGTTCAGTCAAATTTTACTACATTGACCATGTTATTAGTAAAGTCAATATTAAGTCTCATCATGTTATAAACTTGGTCAGTGCATTTAGTTTAGCCATGTTCAGTATTTCCAGTATCCTTATCATGTTCAGATTACATCATTGCTTTATTGCTTCTTTAGTTATGTTATTGTTCATCTTTATTCTATCTTGCATGCTCAGTACCTTTCAAGTACTAACGCATACTTTACGCTACATCTTCTCGATATGTAGGTTCAGGTCCTCAGCAGTCAGATCACGCATAGATCAATTCTCGATCTTCAGTTCAGCAGCATCAATGGTGAGTCCTCATTCTTCGACGACAGTTGACATGTTATCTTTCGATTTTAGTTTTAGTTTCAGTTTTGGCTAGATTTAGTTGGGTCATGTCCCAACACATCTAGTCAGTTTACAGGCTTATTCAGATATAGTTAGTTTCAGCTTTAGTGTTAGAGTTTGACTTTTCATTTGTATTCAAACTCTCAATTTTTCATCTATTGAAATTTAGTATATGGGTATTCCCCAGCATTTCAGATTTTTATATGATTTAGCTACCACACAGTGTTTATTTATTCAGTTTACTTGAGTATGTTTATGATATGCCAGCAGGGTTAGCTTGGTGTCACTCGTGATCCTATGTTCGTGTCCGCGTCCAGGGGGTAGTCTCGGGGCGTGACAAACTTGGTATCAGAGCCTTAGGTTTAGGTGTTCTAGGATGTCTAAAAAGCTGCACCAAGTAGAGTCATTTTCATAGGTGTGAAGTGCAGCACATCTAATTAGAGGGAGGCTATGAAGTGTTTTAAGAAAACTTCACTTTCTTTGTTAGTCTTATCGTGTCTAAGGTATGATCTAATTCCTCGCTCCGACTCATCATTTTGCGTTTCAGATCATGCCTCCTCGTAGAGCTTATGCAAGGAATGTGAATGCCAGGAATACAAACGCAACTCCTCCAGTTCTAGACCAAGAGGTTTCGAATCCTGAATTTCAAAACGTTATTCAATTGTTGGCTCGGAGTGTGACCAACCAGAATAATCAGCAAGGTCCAGTTTCGGAAAATGCTAATGTTGGGTCAGCTGCAACTAGAGTTCGTGATATTTTTAAGATGAATCAACCTGAGTTTTTGGGGTCACGGACTGGTGAGGATCCCAAAAACTTCATTGATGAAGTCAAGAAGATCTTTGGAATGATGCAGGTAATTGGGAATGATCGAGTTGAGTTGGCATCTTACCAGCATAAGGATGTAGCTCATATCTGGTATACTCAGTGGAAAGAAAATAGGGGTATAGATGGAGTTCCTATTACTTGGGAATGCTTTAGTGAGACCTTTCTAGACAGGTTCTTCCCAAGAGAGTTTAGGGAGGCAAAAGCTAAGGAGTTTATGAATTTGAGGAAAGGTTCTATGACGGTCCAAGAGTATGAACTCAAGTTCACCCAACTGTCCAAGTATGCTCCTCACATGATTGCTGATTCCAGGGCTCAAATGAACAAGTTCATGTATGGGGTATCCGACCTTGTGAAAACAGAGTGTAGGAATGCCATGTTTCTTGAAGATATGAACATCTCTAGGCTCATGACTCATACTTAGCAGGTTGAGGGTGATAATTTTAAGGAACAAGCTAAGGAGAATAAGAAGGCTAGGATAGGCAACTATGATTATTCTCAACAGAAATCGGGTGGTGGAAATCGCTCGCAGTTTCAGCAGAAGTCTTTAACTTCAGCACCTTCATTGGCTAGTGTTCCATCCTCCAAGTTCTGGAATGATCAAAAAGGTAGGGCATTAGGCTCTAAGTCTTAGGGGAGTGTTTCAGGCACCATAACCTACCCAAATTTTCCAAAGTGTGGTAAGAACCATCCGAGCGAGTGCCTTACGGGAAAAGAATGATGTTTTGGGTCTGGTCAGTTTGGTCACAGGTTGAAAGATTGTCTTTCTAAACAGGGTCAAGGGGGCAATAATAGTAGAGCCCAATCCATAACTTCAGCACCACCACCAGTTTTCCCGACTCAGCAGGGTAACTCATCTAGTACAGGTGGCGATCAGCGCCAAAACAGGTTGTATGTTTTTCAGGCTCGAAGGATCAGGAAGACTCTCCAGATGTAGTCACTGGTAGGTTATGAGTCTTTGACTTAGATGTTTATGATTTGTTAGATCTAGGGGCTACTCTTTCCTTTGTAACTCGTTATATAGCAGTCAACTTCAGTGTTAGTCCAGAAACTCTCTCAGAACCCTTCTCAGTCTCTACTCCAGTCGGTGACCCAGTTATGGCTAGACGGGTATACAGAAATTGCCCTGTCACAGTCTCTCAAAAAGTCACCTGAGCAGATCTTGTAGAGTTAGGAATGGTAGACTTCGATGTCATTCTAGGCACGGATTGGTTACATTCCTTATATGCCTCAGTCGATTGTAGAACTAGGATTGTTCGTTTTCAGTTTCCAGACGTGCTAATCCTAGAATGGAAGGGTAGTAGCTTAGCGCCTATGGGTTGATTCAATTCTTACCTTAAGGCCAGAAAGATGATCTCTAAGGGTTATCTCTGTCATCTAGTTCGGGTTAAGGATTCAAGCTCCGAAACCCAACTCTTAAGTCAGTTCCAGTAGTCAATGAGTTCCCAGAAGTGTTTCGAGAAGATCTTCCTAAAGTTCCTCCCAAAAGGGAAATCGACTTTGGAATTGATCTCTTTCCATACACCCAGCCCATCTCTATTCCAAACTCCTTTCTAACTACAACACACTCTACCTCCTATGATAATCTTCACAACTCATCACTTCTTAGTCTACCCATAAGGAAAAACTCTTCATTAGTAACTTACTAGGTGCATGACTATAGTAACATAGCTTGTCAAAACAACATCTCCCTTTCTTAGATTACTAAACCTCTGCATACTTTCCACTAACTCTGGACTCTTTCACTACTATTGCTCATGATCTCGTAACTCATGTTACCTTTTTGGGTGAAGATATTACCCAAGCTCTAAGCATACTTTCTCATAAGGATCTTAACTGAAACACGACTTAGATAAAAGAGTGCAACTCGCTTTTAGTTCAAATGCATGATTCACATGAATATGAGTGCATTTTCTCGAACTCAACACTTAACTCATGCATAGGCTTCTCTCAAGCCTCTCTGCAGTCTCATGACTTCCTCAAGAGTTTTGCTCAGAATAACTCATCGATAAAGAACTGACATTGTTTTTCAACCACCCTTAGTGTGAGAGGTAGTCGAATGAATCTGAAAAATGCACGAGAATGAATAAATTTCTATGACATAGCTCTATTGCACGATTAAGAGTATGAAAGAAGGGAAACTTTTCCTAAATGTATGTAGTCCCTAGTTTATAGAAGTGGGGCCCTCACAACCATAAAAAAGATCCTACTTGACACGACTTCATAGACACCCTTGGACACTTGAACTCTGTGCTCTGATCCTAAGTTTGTCATGACCCGAATCTACACCCTGGAAGTAGCCGACACTCGAGAACCATTGTTGGTCCCCAAGCAATCCTCATCCTGGCTGACTACAAGCGGAAGACTAACTCAAGCATACTAAAGCTTAAAACTGGATAAAATTCATAGAATTCAGATACAAAGCTCTAACTCAAATGATTAACTATGAATATAATATAATATTCAACTAGACCAAAAATAGGCAACTCGAGTCTTTAAAACATTTTAAAAAATAAATGAACAGACTTCTCCAACTCTAATGTCTATCTACGAAGCCTCTAAATGACAAAGATGGAAGTCGGGCAAGACCCACGATATCCTGACAAAACTTAAAAGTAAATGAAATCCTCCGAAAGCAATGAGGCTCACCATAGATAACTCGAAATGCAAGTGGTATCAGCAATTCACTTGTTGATGACCCTAGCTACCTGTATCTGCATCATAAAATGATGAAGGTCAAATGGCGCAGTACATAGAATGTACGAGCATGTGAGGGGAATTCTAAAGCATAAACATAAGCTTGATAGAATGTACGAGCATGTGAGGGGAATTCTAAAGCATAAACATAAGCTTGAACTAGTGGGAAAGAAACATACTTAACTCTTCTCAACTCACTTAACTCAAATCAACTTAACTAAAAGAAACATAGAGC
>JAJOOR010036971.1:0-30642 GCA_036250505.1 Solanum acaule | reverse complement strand
CCCCCCCCCCCCCCGGGTCAAAGATAGTGGAAATAACTGAAGCCGGATTGACTCTTGTGACACATTATTGAAATACAATGGGCTGCACACCTCTATAAAATGTCTTACATGGTCATGGAGGTCTTCGGGTTCTAACCTTTCATAGAGTCCCCTCAATTGGAAGAGATGAAGAGTAAATATTGCATTTCCATCAGCTTGTGGTATGCAAATTGCACCCATTTCACCTGCCTGAGGTGGGTTGTAAAAACTACTGATATCATCGACACCGTCTCGATGACCTGCTTGACTACCATTCACCTCTTCTTCACTCATTTTTACTTCTATGTAGTCCACCCAATTCTACACAATGCAACCAAAGCCAATTCAACTACAACCAACAAATTCACAAATCAATTCTTTTATCAAAGAATTCTAAGTAACACTACTTCCCGACAGAGGTGCCATTTTGATAAACATTTCAATGACACTTCATCTGATTCTAAGTGTCAACGATTGCTAGTCAGTATAATAACCCAACTAAATAAGTTGGGGTCGATCCCACAAAGAGTAGCTTTTCCTTTCAATTCAAATATAGAAGTACGACAATAACCTCTTCACCTGAACACTTTCCGCACCTTTTTAGTTATAAACTTCAAATTTCAGGTTATAATTATCAGTCCAATTCAACACTTACCACAAAACGATCAAATAGTGAAGTAACACTTGGGAAATTGACCAACCAATTATTTAATTCAACTTAGTGGATGAACATTGATGCTCACAATGGGATAAAATGTCCTAGGTAGGTCAGACTATATCTAAAGCAATTTTCTCTCGAACAATTACCTTAACTTTGTCGAATTCTCTCGAACTTCAACACTAGACAGAAGATGCCCAGCCCTAGTCCTCATCAAATCCACTCTCTCAAGCTAGATACAAAGGATAGATTCCATGTTTCACTTTCTAAAGCTGAAATGATGGTGACCCACTACTAAGGATGCTAAGTTTGCTACCTTGGTTGTGCACTTCTCTCTAAAGCAAGCACAAAACACTAATCATGTAAGACGACCTCAAAACGCAGCAGCAATTCAGACCCACTTCAAAATAACACCATTATTCGCAAATCAATGATACCCACTTATTAAAACTCAACAATTGGTCACATAGTCAAAACTCCAAGGAGAGGGTTTTAGCCAATCATAGCAAAGAGAGGAAAATCAACATCTGCCATGTTTTTCATAGCTAGGTAAATGGAATTCGAAAGTAAAAATTAACTAAAATCTTCACTATTACAGAATCTGTAAGAAAAACCTTGCTAAAATAACTTGAAATTCACCCTGGTAGTGTATTTGCTCTCAATCTTTTGTTCCTCACGTTTCTGAATGTCTTCTCTCTTTTCCAAAAATATATTTATGCAAGTCTGATGTGTGGCTATTTGGGACCAATCGCCGAGGTAAGTTGGGCTTTGACGACCATTCGATGATCCACCGATTTCCCTTTATCTTGCCTTCATTTCTCACCTTTGCTTAGTACATTCAAAGTACTGATGCATACATTTGTGCTACATCATTATATGATGTAGGTTCAGGCGTTCAACATCCAGATCACGCATAGTTCGACTCCTAGTCTAAATTTAGCAGCCTCAATGGTGAGTCCCATACTTTGAGGACAATAGACATGCTTTACTTTTTAGTTTTTATTTCAGCTTTCTGTCTTATTTGATTCAGCTGGGGGCATATCCCAACAACTTAATTCATTAGAGGCTTTTCTAGACATAATAGTAGATGCATCTCAATTTGTTAAGTATTGTTTCAGTCATTACTAAACTCTTATTATATCATATATATTCAAACTAGTTAGGTTTTCCCCTTTTGAGATATCGATTATTTTTAGCTTCAGCATAGTACATGATTTACTAGTTATATTTTTCAATATGCTTATTATATACCAGACTCAAGGTTATCTTGGGGTCACTTGTGATCCTAGGTTATGTGTTACATCTACGGGGTAGCCTCGGGGCTTGAAAAACTTTGTATTAGAGCATCAGGTTCAAGTGTCTTAGGGTGTCTGAAAGCCACACTAAGTAGAGTCTCTTTTATCAGTGTGTAGCGTGGCACACCTATGAGAGAGAGACTACGAGGTGCTCTAAGAAAGTTTCCCTTTTATTGTTATTCCTATCGTGTATGAAGTGTGATTCAACTTCTCCTTTTTTATCCGTCATTATGCATTTCAGATCATGCTTCCTCACAGAGCTAACACATGCAATGCTAATGCAGTTCTTCCAGTCCCAAACCAAGAGGTTACAAATGCAGAATTGTGAAATAGGATAAAGCTTTTACCTCAGATCGTAGCTAACCAGAATAATTAGTTGGCCCTAGTTCCCACAAACCATACTGGTGGATCAGCTGCAGCCAGAGTTCAAGATTTTTGTATGAATCCACCTTAGTTTCTAGGGTCACAGGTAGGTTTGGACCCAAAAAACTTCATTGATGAGATCAAGAAGAATCTCGAGGTAATGCAAGTGACTAGTATTGAATGTGTTGAGATAGAATCCTATCAACTTAACGGTGTGGCTCATATCTGGTTTACGTAGTGGAAAGACAATAGGGGTACAGATGCAGCTCCTGCAACATAGGGCTATTTTACTAGAGCTTTTCTGGATAGGTTCTTCCCGAGAGTGTTGAGAGAGGCTAAGGCTTAGGAGATTATAAACTTGAGGCAGGGTTCAATGCTAGTCTAAGAATACGGGCTAAACCTCACCAAGCTCTCAAAGTATGCTCCACACATGGTTGCTGATGCAAGAGCATAAATAAGCAAGTTTCTATTTAGAGTATCAAATATGGTGAAGATATAGTGCTGGAATGCTATGTTGTTAGGGGATATGAATATATCAAGATTAATGACTCATTCTATGGAGGTTGAGGTTGAGGTAGATAAGCTTAGGGAAATGGCCAAGGACATTAAAAAGGCCAGGATAGGTAACTATGAATACTCTCAACAAAGGTCGAGTGGTGGAAATCTCTCATAATATCAAAGGTCTATAGCCCCATAGCCTTCATCAGCTAGATTTCAATCCCCAAGTTTTGACAAGATAAAAAAGGAAGGGCATCCAACTCTAACTCTCAGGGGAATGCTTCAGGTTATATGACTTTTCCACCTTGTCAAAAGTGTGATAAGAACCATCTAGGTGAGTGTTTTACATGAAGAGAAGGGTGTTTTGGGTGTGTCCATACTGGTCATAGGTTGAACATGGAGGTAACACTAACAAGGCTCATACTACAACTTCAGTAGCTCCAGTGGGTCACCCCACTCAGTAAGGAGCCTCATCTCGTACTGGTGGTGGTCTGTGCTTGAATAGATTATATGCTTTTCAGCCTCGCTAGTACTAATATACTGTAAGTTTATGGTATTTTTGATGTATTTCACTTAGAGTCTTGTGTGAGTCTTAAGCATTTTGTTATTAGATATGATGGTTTTTATGTAATTTTTGTAGGAAATATGTTTGGATGCAGGTGAGAAAGAAAACAACTTTAGCTAGTCTCAAGCATGACTAGCTAAATCCACAACTAGGGTTGTGGGAACCATCAATAATTAACAAAGTATGACTAATAAATAAGTAATTCTTGAATAGTATTTATGCATGTATTGTTAGTCCTTTTGTTTTGAATGCTTTTTAATGGTGTACAATGTTAGAACTCATCTCATTCCTACTTGCATTACCAAGGGGGTAATGAATGAGAAGGATTAAAAAATGGAGATTTAGTTAAGGATTTGCTACTATCTAATAACCTGACTTTAATCAGTTGACATGAGGGTTAATACCGAACTCAAGTGACATGCGGGCTAATCCAAGATAAAGGTAAGGGTTAGAAAAGTACACACTCGTAGACTTACGAAGTTGCGAGGTGAAATTCTGTACTTGGATTAGCAATACTTAGAGATACCCAAATTATCAACATTGAATGTTAAACACTAGGATAGAGTTACTATTATTAGGAACACTGCGTTAAGAGCTTGTGGGGAACAAATATACCCTAGTTTTCATATACTAATGATATCTCAAACTGTGAATCTTGTTTACTTGTTACTTACCGATACAATCAGCAATCTGTTATTTTATTTACAAATCCCCCCTTTGTTACTTTTCTGGAAAATAGTTTGACTAAACATAGATAATTATGAGTTATATAACTTCTAAACCATATTCCTTGTGGGATCGGCCCTACCCTTCAAGATAGGTTCTTTACTTAATAACGATCACTAATACTTCTTTCTAGAGGTGTAATTTGAGCGTATAAAATTTTGGCACCGCTACGGGGAATACGACTTTTAGATTAAACACACTTCATTATTCAACCCTAGTCAAGTATTTTTTTATTTTAAGTTTTTTTTTTTGCTTTTGTTTTCTACAGGTCTTACCTGTTGTGTATGCCAAGTACATGGAGTCGAGGCGAATCCTTGACCCCGTACGATCTTGAATTGAGAAGAACTTTGAGAAGAATGACTAATCAAGGGGGACATAACAATCTAATTTGAGAGGGTCAAAGAGATGAAGCTGGTTTGCAGCATCCTGGATCTTTGAATGTGCCTTTTAAAGTTTAGGGTGATCATCTAATCGATAATTCCGAGAGGGTGTGAAACCAACCAGCACCGAGAGGTCATGATAACTACAAAGTTGACTATGATTCAGTAGAATTAACTGGCGCTATTGTTCTCCCTCTACTACCTATGGGACATACTTTTGTGGTAACCAACAATCTTATGCAAATGCTTACAACAAGAGGGTTGTTTACAGGGTTACTGTAGGAAGATCCATATGCTCACATGACTAAACTGAAGAGTGTATGTATGAGTGGTGTAGGACGACCAGACTTGGAAATGGATATCACAGGTTTAAGAGTATTGCCACTTTGACTGACAGGATATGTTGCAGTATGGTTTTCTGAGCTGCCATACAATTGTATATATACATGGAATTAACTGCACAAAGTCTTCATGGCTAGATATTATCCGTTGTCCAAGAAGTTGATTCTGAAAGATAAATGAAATAACTTCGTGGCAGTGCCCAGAGATGACAACGAGAAGGCTGTGCTGGAAACTATTGCTAGAGGATCATATGGTGAATGCACTTTTGTGAAGATTGCTGAAAAACTTGAATGGATCTCCAAGAAAAATAAGGCATAGAGCATTAGAAAGGCAAATACGGGTGGAAGCATGTTTGCTTTCCAAACTGCACCAAATCAATCTAATGATGACACTCGTGAGGAGATGGATCAAATGAGGACTGAAATTGGTTTGGTATTAAAGCATGTAGGTGGAAGTGTGATAGAGAAAATGAATGATGTGAACTACCAACCTAGAGCATCGCTAGTTGATCAGTCCTTTTATAAGGAGCATATGAACTTGGTAAATGATCAGATGGGAGGTTTCTGTACTAACGCCCAAGGTTCCAATTCGGATAATTGGCACCAAGGTCAAGGAAACCAAGGTTGGAACTATGAAAACTACAGCCGTGAAGGGAACTATAATCGTAAAGGGAACTTCAACATGAATGGCTATGCCAACCAAAGTGATAAAAGTGGGCACTATGTTCCACCGGGTAATAGAGATGCTAAATCAAGTCTGACTGACATGGAAGATATGATGCAAATTATGATAAAGAGGTTTGAAGCGACTAATGATAATGTGAAGGAGATGCGTAATGAATTTTCTGTAATCGGTCAGAAAGAAAGTTGATGCCAATGCTGGTTTGATTAAGCAACTTGAGCAGCAGTTTGGTGAGTTGTCTACTATGGTGAACCCATGTTAGACATGAACACTTACCGCAACACGGTTCAAAATCTGAATGATGATGGTCACTGTATGGCAGTCACTACTAGATGTGGAAACTAGACTATGGATCCTCCCATGCCGACTGAGGTGAAAAGTGTACCAGATAGCATTGAGAACGAAGCTGAGGTAGTTGGGGAGCCAATTTTTGAAGCAGAGAAGGAACTTGAGGTGACCCAAAAAGTTATTCCTATGCCTAGACGTCCACCTCCCTTTCCACATAGGTCGGTGAAAAAGACTACAGAGGGAAAATATCGCAGGTTTATAGCTATGCTAAAGAAACTTTCTATTAATGTGCCATTGATTAAAGCTTTGGAACAGATGCTTGGATATGCGAAGTTCATGAAGGATTTGTTCACTAAAAAGAGAACAATCAGTTTTGAGATTGAAGAAAAAATGCAACATTGTAATGCTATTGCCGCTAGGTCACTTTTGAAGAAGAAAGAGGATCGTAGAGCTTTCACTATCCCTTGTACCATCGGTATGTTGCACTTTGGGAAGGCCTTCTGTGAATTGGGTGCTAGCATCAACTTGATTCCATTGTCGATATAAAAAAAGTTGGGTTTAGGACTTCCCAAGCCGATCACGATGGGTTTACTTATTGCTGGAGGAACTGTAAAGAAACCTATCGGAGTCCTCCAAGATATCCTTGTGAAAGTTGAGTCATTCATCTTTCAAGTGGACTTTGAGAATTGCGAGATTGATTTTAATGTCCCCATAATCTTAAAGAGACCATTTCTGGCTACTGGGCATGCTTTGGTTAATAAGGAGAGAGGGCAGATGAAGTTTTGATTGAACAATAAAGAGGTAACTTTCAACATATGTAGGTCTATGAAGCATGAAAGTAATCTTAAGTTGGTGTCTGTAGTCAATCATACTATGGAGCAAGAATTAGAAGTGGCTATCGAAGAAAGGTTGGGTGTCGAGGCATTAGCATCTGTGATAATGAATTTTGATGGAGAAGGAATTGATGACTATGATAAGTTAGTTGATGCGCTTAATGGGGTCAGTTTCGTTTCACACCAAATAAGTTTGACTTACACATGAAAAATCGATACACTCCTCCAGCACGAGCATCCATTGATGAGCCTCTAAAGTTGGAATAAAAGGTTCTTCCGTCTCACTTGTGGTATGTATTTTTCGGCCAGAACAACACTTTGCCAGTTATTATTGCTGTTGATTTAGGTGAAGGGCAAGTAGAGGCTTTGATATTAATATTGAAGTTGTTTAAGACACTAAACCCTTGATGTAAGATGTTGTGAAGCAGGAGATCATCAAGTGGTTAGATGCATGTGTTTTATTTCCCATTGCGTATAGTAGTTAGGTCTTCCCAGTTCAATGTGTGCCAAAGAAAGGAGAAATCAATGTGGTTCCCAATGCTAAAAATTATCTTGTTCCTATTAGGCCGGTCACTAGTTTAAGAGTGTGTATGGTTATAGCAAGTTGAATGCATGGACAAATAATGACCATTTTCCAATGTTGTTCATGGATCAGATGTAAGATCATCTCGTTGGAAAGGGTTGGTATTGTTTTCTCGATGGGTGCTCGATTTACAATCAAATCCCCATAGCTTTGTAGGAGCAAGAGAAGACCACTTTCACTTGCCTTTATAGGACTTTTGCATTTTAGAGAATGTCGTTTGGTCTATGTAATGCTCCGGTGACCTTTCAACATTGCATTATGTCTGTATTTTCTGATATGGCGGAGAACACTATTGAGGTATTTATGGTTGACTTCTCCGTAGTTAGGTATTCATTTGATGATTGTTTGGGTCATTTGGTTGAGGTGCTTAAATGGTGTGAAGAGTGCAATCTTATGCTCAAGTGGGAAAAACACCACTTCATGGTGAAAGAGGGTACAGTTCTGGGAGATTTTGTACAAAGGTATTGAAGTTGATAGAGCTAAAGTTGAGGTAATAAAAAAACTTCCACCTCCCATCTCTGTTATAGGTGTTAGAAGTTTTCTTGGGCACATAGGTTTTGATAGGAGGTTCATAAAAGACTTCTCTAAATTTGCACACCAATTGTGCAAGTTGCTTGAGAAAGAGTGTAAGTTTCAGTTTGATGATGCTTGTCTGAGAGCATTTGAGGAGTTGAAAGAGAAGTTGGCTTTTGTACCTATCATTATTTCACCGGTTGGGGACAAGTGTTTGAAGTGATGTGTGATGCGATTGGGGTGGCACTAGGTCAAGGACAAATGCGAGACGAGATTCTTGATTCGATCTATTATGCAAGAAAAGATCTTGATATTGCTCAAAAGAACTACACTGTGACTTAACTAGAACTTCTTGTTGTGGTTTTCGCATTTGAAAAGTTTAGGTCCTATTGTCTTGGCACTAAGATTATTGGGAAAACTTATCATTCTGCATTGAGGTGTCTAATGGCTAATAAGGATGCAAAACCGAGGTTTATTAGATAGGTGCTTCTATTGCAAGAGTTCGATTTTGAGGTGAAGGATAGAAAGGGAAATGAAAATCAAGTCACCGATCATTTGTCCAGACTGGAGGAGGAAGCTATGCTCAAGCTAGGAGATGGAGTTGAGATTAATGATGCATTCCCTGAAAAGCTGGTATTGGCTGCTTCTTATGACTTTATTCCATGGTTCGTAGATTTTACTAATTATTTGACAAGTGATTTGGTGCCTTCTAATCTAACATTTCACCAAAGAAAGAAGTTCATGTTGATGTGCAGAAATTCTTTTGGGAATAGCCTTACTTGTTCCGTATTTGTGCTAATGGGATTATTCGTCGTTGTGTGCCTGAGGTTGAGATGAGGATTATACTTGAGGCATGTCATCCAAGACTGTTGGTGAGCACCATAGTGGTATTCGATCTACTCATAAAATTATGTATTGTGGGTATTACTAGTCTACCATCCACCAAGATACTCATGATTTTGCCAAGTCTTGTGATCATTGCCAGTGTGAAGGAGGAATTTTGAGGAACAAAGAGCTACCAATGAACTATTAGTGATTGAGCTGTTTGATTTTTAAGGTCTTGACTTCATGGGTCCATTTGTGAGTTCGCATGGGATGAAACATATTCTTGTTGCGCTTGACTATGTATCGAAATTAGTGGAAGCAATTGTGCTTTCAAACAATGGAGGAAAAAATGTCACTGCATTTCTGAAAAAGAATATCTTCTCCAGATGTAGTACACCCAAGGAAATTATTATCGATAGAGGTTCTCACTTTTGTAACAAGTTGTTCAAGGTGTTGCTAGAAAGTATGGTGTTCGTCACAGCATAGCAACTCCATATCATCCGCAGTATAGTGGACAAGTCGAAGTGTCAAATAAAACGACAAAGGAAATCCTTGCGAGGACTGTGAATGCCAACAAAACTTATTGGTCAAGAAGTTTGGATGATTCTACACGGGCTTATAGCACTGCATTTAAGAATCCCATTGGTATGTCCCCTTACCAAGTAGTATATGGGAAATCTTGTCATCTACATGTAAAGCTAGATCAAAAATTGATGTAGGCACTCAAGAAGTTGAATTTGGATTGGGGCGCTGCTTCAAGTCAAAGGATAAATGAGATGCATGAGATTGACGAGTTTCGCCTAAAAGCATATGAGAGTTCAGCCTTGTACAAGGAGAAGATGAAAAAGTACCATGATCAGAAGATTGACAAGCGTGAATTTGCTCCAGTACTCTGGTATTATTGCTTCACTCAAGACTGCGCCTGTTTCCTAACAAACTAAAGTCCAAGTGGTCCGAGCCATTCTTAACACAAGTATTTCAACATGGAGCGGTTGAACTCGAGAATAAGGAAGGAACGAGATTCAAGGTGAATGGTAAGAGGATAAACATCTACTTGGGGAAATCTGAGTGCATCAATGAGGTGATAGAGGAATGGGATCTTGGTAAAGTCTGAGTAATAAGGGTGGCTGCATCGTTCTGCAACGTTAAATCAAGAGCTGCTTGGGAGGCAACCTAAGATGTAAAATCTAGCCAACTATAGAAGTTTCCTTTTTGATATAGGTAGTTTTTCTTAAATTTATAGTTTTCAATATAGAGTTGTATTAATTTTCAATGTTAGTGTTGGCTAGATAACGATAGAATAGGCTTGGTGTCTAAAACGTGTCCAGAAAATGAAACAAGGAAGTTCTAATGTTTTCTACTAGTGCAGGAAAGACGAGGCAAAATCTGTAGAATTGGTGCTAATGCAGTGGTCTACGTGTCCCATCGACGGTCCGTTGGTCCAACCATGGACCGTGGATGGCATCTCCAGATCCCTAGTAAGTTTTCTAAATTTTACTAAGTGTAATAGTGAACCACGGTACCACCGACGGACAGTAAGTTGACCCACGGACCGTCAATTGGGTTTCATGGGTCCAAGTTAGGGTTACAGTCGACCCGACCTGGACCCCATTCAGAATAAAAACCTTTCATTTTAAATTAATTCCCCATTTCCCTCTTTCCCCTCAACTATTTTAAACCGTTAAAATTCCCAACTTTCATTCATTAATCCCCCCCATTCACTCTCATATATCCTCCTTTTCCATTCCTACTTCTTCATTTTCTCCCAAATCTGCCCAAAGAAATAAATTTTCTCTCAAAACTTCCCCATTTCTACTAAGAAACCAAGGTCCGGGTTCGGTGTCCAGTTTCATCAAGTTGTAACAAGAAATCACTTCTTTACGCACTCACCAACTTTGCTTACTTGTATGGTAATCAATTTCACCAAAACTTTGAATTTTCATTGTTTAAACTTGAAGTCACGAAGTTGAACTTGACCTTGTGTAGCTAATTGCTTGTAAATATATTGATTTGTAGTTTAGACACTACCCTTGGAATGGTGGTTTGTTAGTGTGTTGTAAATTTTAAATTGAATATGTGGGTTTGATATATCTAGTTCGATGTTTTGAGAGGGTTTCGTTGTCTCTATCTCGGAAGTCGAATTTTGCAGAATCAAAACCCTATGGATGATAAACTACGACAAAATACGTTAAAATGCATGTTTAGACACTGTTTATATTGTTAATTATTGTTATTGAGCACGTGAATAAAATCTGGAATCTTAAAAGTTGCACAACACTGATCGATGACCTCAACCCGTAGACTGTAGGTCAACCTACAGACCGTAGGTCGTGGTCCGTAAATCAGTTGCACACCAAAAGTTGCTAAGTTGCGAACCAAAACATGGACTACAGTGTCTTCGATGCTTATACGCGATAGGTTTGCTTCACATTTTATTTTGTTATTTTCTGTGCATTGAGGATAATTGCACCATTTTTGTTGGGGGTGGGGTGAATGGGTCGTGAGTGATAGGGTGAAGTATGAGTAACCAAACTCATAGCCCTCCGTTGGGGTTTTCTTGCCTGTGTTTGTATCCCAAGGGACTGTTTTACATTTCTGTTAAACTAGTATGTGTGGGATTGTATGTGTGTTGAAGTAGACTGAAAAAATGAAAGCATGATGGCATAAGCAAGAAATTGACACATGTCTGAAATTTTTGAAATGTGCTAGATATATAGTCTTAATGAGTTGAATGTGTTGGATCTTCATGTGACATGATAGGAACAGGTAAGATAACATGGTTAAAGATAAAGCTTGAACTAGGTGCTTCAATAATTCAATAATGAAACAATGTGCCAAGTGTGTGTGAGGTGATTTTATATGTTCATGCAGTGTTTGTTAATCTAGAACTTGCCCCATTGGTGTTGTTAAGATAATCTAGGCCAGGAATTGGGAAATGATCATAGGACCTTGTTCAAATAACTCTACATAAACCTAAAATGATCCAACCAAATGAAATAAATGCTTCCTTCGATCCAAATGTTTGAGCCTAATGAATACCATTTCTTTCAATGCATCTAACTCACCTTCCCTAAAAGACTATTTTAGCCCTTGTCCCTCCTTGGACATGTGCACCTTAACTTAGGCAAAAGCCTATGTTCAGGGTGGCAGACTCACAAGTTACCTTAATCTCAGCCCTAGTCCGACCTAGGACATCATGCACCTCAACTAATGCAAAATACATAAGTTGAGTATTGCTATGAAAAAGGAAAACGGAAAGAAAAGGGTATGGAAAGAGTATTGTGTAGAAGAAGAAAAAGGTTAGAAAAAGGTGTGACTAAATTAAAAGGAAACAAAAGAGAGTGATAATGATGCTGAATAACAAAGAAAGAAAAAGAAAAAAAAGCAAAAAAAAAGAATGAAAAAAGTCAAAGTCACATATGTGCTGAAATAAGTCAAGGAAAAGAGCAGAAAACAAAAAGACGTCAAAATTGGTTGAGAGAAGAGGGAAATATCCAAATTAATGTCAAGGAGGGTAGAAAAGTCACTAAACATACCCAAATGTATCCTACATGACCGTGAGCCTACGTTACAAGCAAAGAAAGTCCTATAGTGATCCTAGTGACCAGTCTGGAGAGTCTAGGCAGTGAGAATAAGGGAAAACCTATGGTATTGAGCACTAACTGTATTGAATTCACTTCCTAGTATGAGTATTTACTGAATCTTTAAGCTTAAATATCATATTGTAGTGTGAAAAAGGATTTCTTTCAGGTGAGGGAACTAGTTACATTGTTGGAGAGTCGGTACCTTGGTGATTGTTGAAACTTTATGTGGTGATATCTATTGGTCTATCTATGTCATGTTTTGAGCCACATGAGTTAGCTTATTGAGTCTAAATGGAAAGATTTGCAAAAGTGAAAGACTTAATTGAGAAAGCCATGTGATTGCTCGAGTTTGTATGTTTGCTTCTACATGAGTGTCGTTTAAAGTTTTAGTGTGTCGTTGTCACGCCCCAAACACAAGGGGAGCAACTAGCGCCTAATGCCAAAACATGTGCCTGAGCCGACCCTGCTTAGCCATTTTGTGATGGCACTAAAAAGCCACACATAGTTAAGAAAAAAAACAAGTATATATCGGCTTAAAAATATGCCGTTGGCCGGCAAGGCCCCTGTCAACAACCTTATAAAGAATATAAATACTCCCACAAGTCATATAAAAAATACCAGCTACCACATAAATCTTGTTTGGGCTGTCTAGGCCACCATGATATCTAGGAAAATGTATATAGTATATGGGTTGTCAAAGTTGTCATTATATCTATACAGAAACGAAGAAATACTATGTATCAAGACAATAAAACAAACAATCACCAAATTTAGGTCAACGAACAAACAAGGTCAACATTGATAATAACGTGGCTATACAACCTGACACACTAGTCTGCAAGCCTCTAAGAATAGTAATTCTTGGTCGGGATAGGGCCCCGACCTACCCAAAAACTATATACAACAAAATTTGACAAACCTTTAAACTCTGGCATCTCCGGAACTCAATCGTGTTGCTGGGGAGGTCTATCGAGTCGTCAATCGGGACCAGCAAGTATGAATGCAGTGCCCCAGGCCATGGGGCGTCAGTACGAAATAATGTACAAAGTAAGAAAATCGATAGACTAAAGGAGAAAGTATCATAAAGTATCAAAAGCAATGAGGTAAGGAAATCAAAATTAAGATAAGCATGTTAACTCACTACTGAATCTAAACATACAAAATGATCAAAGATCAACCTAATTAAGCCTCCATAAGCTCGGTAGGTACAAACAACATAGCACCTACCTAGGCCCCCATAAGCCCAGAAGGTGCCAAATCATTCTACAATCCCCTATCGATAGCCCCTTCTCTTTGTAAGAAGTTATATAACACTTTTATGCAAAGTTATAACCCTGTAGGTAGTGCATAACCCTCTTAGGCAACAAAATAGTTCTATAGGTTGCACATATCCCTCTTTTGTATCAACATAGCCCCTTAGGCAACACATAGCCCTCTTTGGCATCAAAATCACTCCCGTAGGCAACACATAATCTTTAGCATCAATATTTCCCTGTGGGCAACACATAGCCCTCTTAGGCTATTCATAGTCCTCTTAGCCAATATCATAGCCCCTATAGGTAGTTCATAGCTCACCAGCTAACTACAATAGCTCCAAGGGCGATAACAAACAATTCAATAGGCTAAAGGCGAACAATTTAGCTATAAACAATATATATGAATAGTCTCCAAGTCGATCCTAACTTAGGGTCGTTCTTAATAGATTATGAGTCCCTAAATGAGGGTTTATAACCACTCAATCAGCCAACCACTCATAATTACATCTACAAGATCATCAATATTAACTACCCTATTATATTACTCTCAAGCTTTAAGGAAACATGCTGAACGAAGGAAATAGCCTTAACATACCTTCTTCGTTATAGTTTATGCTAAATAGTACCTTTGCTCACACCAGTATAACACTAAAAAAAGTAAACTCAATCAATAATTAAGGACAAGAATTAGTATGACAATTCGACAATCGATACGGATTCCTATCGTAAATTACTATCCGAGACCTAAAGTATCCATAAACTGATAAAAGCTGCTTCTTAATTTTCTTTACACTCCCAGAACACTCAATAAAATCTAAAAAACTGAAAAACCCCTTCTTCCAGAACCTCCATAGAGATACACCGCACAATTCACCATGAAAACTATACCACAACGATGAGCTCGCTACATAGGGTAACTTTCGATAAAGATCCAAGAAGAGATCATGAACACACAAGGATGATTTGGGGTTTAATTCTCTGATTTTTCTGGGTTTCTTACGAGCTGCATTGAAAAAAAATGAAGAAGATGCTATTTTATAAGGTTCCAATGACCTAGGGGACCCACTAGCCTCATCTATTGTGCAGTCGGTACAAAAAGGTAAATATCTCTCTATTCTGATGTCGTATGAATAAATGGTTTGATGATTTTGAAACTAGACTCGTAGATCATAGATTTGATATATTATGGGCCCTCTAACTCGTCTTATGTTGGGAGATAACCTCCGAGACATTTGCACTAAATTTATGAGAAATCTTTAAAAAGGAGCTCGCGATAACTTTTGCCAACTTTTATTATTAAACTCGCTTAACTTCAGAAATTAAGATGTGACTCTTGAGAACTTAAAAATATGACCCACATCATTACTTATATATTAATCACTCTTCATCTTTCCATAAAAATATGAGTAAAGTTAGAATTTTAAAAAGTAGGGATGTTACATCCTCCCCCCTTAGAAACATTCGTCCTCAAATGAATAATCTATGCCATGCAGTTAAGTCCTCAGTAGTTTCCAAAATTTTGCAAAGTGTCCTCTATAACTGTAGTATCCTGGAACCTGAAATGCAGAGGATTCCAACCTAAGCACCTTACCGGACGATACAAATAGATAAGCATCATAGCTCTGCAATAATACTACAAGCAAAATACAACAACAACAACAATAATAATAATAATAATAATAAGAAACAATAAAAAGACTAAATGGTTATCCTACCTCACTGTACTAATCAAAATTGATATTTTTACCACTGTGGGATCTAAAACAACTGAGGATATCTGGATCTCATGCCATCCTGGGCTTCCCTTCTCATCTCTTCCCTATTTTTATTTCTCCGCAATACTTTAATAGAAGCAACATCTTTGGACCTCAACTTTCAGACTCGTCGATCTAATATTGAAACAAGAGTTTCCTCATAGGACAACTCCTATGTGATCTGAACATCCTCAACTGGGACAACCCTAGAATGGTCTCCTATGCACTTTTGTAGCTTTGATATATGGAAGACAGGAAGAACGGATTCTAGCCCTTATGGCAACTCTAACTCATAGGCCACTTGTCCTACCCTTTGAAGGATACGATATACCCCAATGAATCATGGACTAAGCTTGCCCTTCTTTTAAATCTTATAACACCCTTCATAGGTGATACTTTTAAGAATACCTAGTCATCAACACAAAACACTAAATCTCTTCTCCGCACATTGAGTATGAATTTTGGCAACTTTGAGTAATCAATAAAAATTATTGAATGAGCTTAACTCGCTCCATTGTCTATTATACCAGGTCGAGTCCAACCAACCCTGTCCTCAAACCAGCCAATAGGGGATCTGCATTTCCGACCATACAAAGCCTCATACGGTGCCATCTTGATGCTAGAATGACAACTATTGTTATATGCAAACTCAATAAAAGGTAAGTGGTAATCCCAACTTCCATTGAAGTCCACCATAAATGTCTGTAGCATGTCCTTAAGTCTTAAAATGGTGCGTTCAGCTTCGCCATCTGTCTGAGGTTGAAAGGATGTACTGAGATTAACATGCGCCCCTACTCCTTTCTAGAAAGACTTCCATAAGTTAGAGGTAAATTGTGCTCCTCTATCCGAGATAATAGATATTGGGAAGTCGTGCAACCTAAAAATCTTCAGCTGTGAAAGTAGTCTTGACTATTAAGAAGTGGGCTAATTTTGTTAATATATCAACAACTACCCAAATAGAGTCAAACTAATGTCACGATCAAGGTAACCCAATAATTAAATCCATATTAATTACCTCCCACTTCCATAAAGTAATGGCTATCTCCTGGACCATCCTAGCAGGCTTCTGGTGCTCAACGTTTACATGTTGGCAGTTAGGAAAGTGTGCAACAAACTCAATAACATCCTTCTTCATCCATGCCACTAATAGATCTCTTTAATATTATGCTATATCTTCGACAATCCTGGGTGAATAGAATACTGAGAATGATGTGCCTCTGCCATAATCTGTTGTCAAAGCCTTACTACATTTTGAACACACAGTCGACTTCTATATCTGAGAACTCCATCTCTTGCTATATCAAATGCTAATGATTCATTATTATGTATATTGCCTCTGAGCTACAATAAGTAGGGATCCTCATGTTGTCTTGCCTTCACTTCAACGATTAAAGATTATACACTTGTGTTAGGAACTCTGATGCCACTATCAGTTACCTCTTCTAATCTAACTCCCAAGCTGGCTAATTAATGAAGTTGTCGAGCTAATTCACGCCTCTCAACATCTGAATATGATAAACTTCCCATTGATCTACAACAAAGGGCATCAGCTACCACATTTTCCTTTCTTGGATGATATAAAATATCTAGTCTTTCTGTAACTCAAGCCACCAACATTGTCGAAGATTCGATTAGTTCTATCTAAAGATATACTGAAGGTTCTGATGATCAGTGAAACTGTCAACATGAACGGCATATAGATAGTGTCTCCAGATCTTAAGTATATGCACAACTGCAACAAACTCTAAATGGTGAATTGGGTAGTTCTTCGAATGCTCCCTCAGCTGCCTTGCATATGCGATCACTTTTCCATGTTGCATGAGAACACATCCTATCCCAATACTAGAAGCATCGCACTACACTGCATAGCCCTCTAAATCCTGTGGCAAGGCTAGGACTAGTGTTGATTTCAACCTATCATTCAGCTCCTCGAAACTATTCTCGCAAGCCTCAGTCCACTGAAACTTAACTGCTTTTTGAGTCAACTTTGTTAGTGGTGTTGAAAGTTAAGAAAACCCTACAACAAACTTGTTGTAGCACCCAGCTAACCATAAGAAACTACGAACCTCTACCAAATTTATAGGTCTAGGCCAAGTCTTCACGACATCAATCTTCTGTGTATGAACCATAATTCCTGCATCTGATACAATATGCCTAAGAAAGCAATAGAGTGCAACCTGAACTCACACTTAGAGAACTTTGCATAGAATTCCTTCTCTCAAACAACCTGTAGGACTACTCGCAAATGATTTGCATGCTCAACTTTTGAATGCGAATACACCAAAATATCATCAATAAATACAATAAAAAATGTGTCTAGATACAGCCTAAATATAATATTCATCAGGTCCATAAACACTGTCGAGGCATTGGTCAATCCAAAAAGAAAACACCAAAAACTCAAAAAACCCATATCTTGTTCTAAAAGCTATCTTCGGAATATCTTTCTCCCGAACTCGTACCTGATGGTACCCTGATCTGAAATCAATCTTCGAGAACTACTTAGCACCTTGTAGTTGATCAAACAACTCATCGATCCTCAAAAGTGGATACTTATTCTTTATAGTAGCGTTGTTCAGCTGTCGATAATCAATACACATCCTTAGTGAGCCATCTTTTTTTTTCACAAATAACACTGGTGCATCCTATGGTGAAGCACTGGGCATGATAAAGCCTTTATCGAGCAAATCTTTCAACTGATCCTTCAGCTCCTTTAAATCAGCATGAGCCATTCTATAAGGAGGGATAGATATGGGTTGTGTACCTGGTAGCATATCGATAGCAAAATCTATTTCCCATTCTAGATGGATACTAGAAGATCATCTGTAAATACAGCCAGAAACTCATCAACCACAAGAAAAGATGGGAGAATCGGTGGTGTACATCCATATCCCGAACTCGAACAAGATGATAAATGCAACCCTTAAGAATCATCCTTCTTGCCTTAAGATAGAAAATAAACATACCTTTTGGTGTTGTTGTATTACCTTTCCATTTTCGCACAACCTCTCTTGGAAAATAAAATCTAACAATCTTTGTCCAACACTCAATATTAGCATAACAAGACGCTAGCCAGTCTATACCCATAATAACATCGAAATCGACCATCTCTAACTCTACAAGGTCTACAGAGGTTTGATGGTCGATAATTTCTATTGTGCAACCTCGGTAGACTCTATTTGTATTAATAGACTCACCAATTGGTCAAGACACAATGAAGGGTCGATGTAGTGACTTTGCTTTTATACACAACTTCCCAAAATAAATGGAGTAACATAGGATAGCGTAGAGCTTGGATCTATCAAAGCATAAGCACAATGAGAACAAACAGTCAATGTACCTGTCACAATATCAGGTGATTACTCTAAGTCTTGTCGATCAACTAATGCATACACAAGGTTTTGGCCACTACAAGAGTACATGCTCCCCATCTACCTCTACCTTTACCTACTGAAGGCTGAGGTCCACACCCTGCAAAATGTGTTGATGAGGAAGAACTTACTACTGACCCGATCGACTAAACAATTCCACCCTGACCTATGGTCAGGAAATTCCTCAACACATGCCCTTCCTTCCCACAAGAATAACAACCTGTGTAACCCTACCTACATATCCCAAAATGCATCCTACCGCATGTAGCACAACGCGGAGGGCCTAACCTAGATGGGCTTGTACTCTTCTGCTGAGAGCCAAATGCTCGTGAACTCTCACCTGGACCTGACTGTCCACGACGATCAAGTCTACTACCTTGGAACTGCGGTAGTGGAGGTTCGGGTGGCCTACTAGGATATAGAGGTGTGGGACCATCGTGAAACTCTCCATGTGAACTAGCATGCCTAGCCATCTTCTGCTGCTCTCAATCAACCCTCTCCATCATATACTACTGATGCCAATGCTCTTCTATGCTTTCTGCAAAAGCCTGAATTTGCAAGATATCCATATTATCATTTAAGGCAGTGGTAGTGTAATTCATTGATATAGTTTGAATCAAGCCATCTAACAAATCATCACACCCTGTCATGCATCGTATCAACAGAATCTGGTGCATACCTAGCCAATGAATCAAATCTCAAGCCATACTCTCGGACACTCATACTTTAACTATCAAAAGTTTAGGAATTGATCCACCCAGGCATCCCGAATCTCTCGAGGCAAATAGTGATCTATGAAAGCTTCAATAAAGTTATCACAAGAGGGTGGAGGTGCATCTTTCCCCTTGAATCTCTCCCAACTCGTACCATAAAACTACAACATCACGCAGATGAAATGCTGCTAATTCAACTCATTCAGTCGCTAAGGCATGCATGATCCTGAAGATCCTGTGAAGTTGATTAACAAAATGCTACGGGTCATCCCTACGATCTGTCCCTATAAAATATGGAGGACTCAAAGCTAGAAACTCTCAAACTCTCGAACATCCAGGACCTCTAGAAGGCCTGACAACTCCTAGAACACCAGGTTGGCGCTGGGCAGCTACTAACAATGCAAACTTACATACTACAGTCTTGAAATCATGATCAGAGGGAACAAAAGGAGGTGGTAGTGGTACTTGTGGTGGTGTTGGGGGATCCTATAGCCCTCAAAGGATCTTGAGTTTGTGGAGAAGCTATAGTGGGCTGAGAAGATGTCTCCTTTTGGGTCTCACAATGGGTTGTGTCCGTCGGTGGTACCTTTCTAGTACCCTCACCTACAGTTGTCTCTAGCCCCTAGCTAGCTGCAGTTTGTCTGGTGTCAGCCATCTCTCTCTCTATACAAACATCAATGATATGCTCAAAAATTAAACCCATACACACAACTCTATAGCACGAGGTGACCAGAAGAAGGATAACCATTATAACATGCCCTGTAGCTTCCTGCTAATAAAATGTGGTGCACAACACATTTGTAAACAAGTTTCTACTTGACACGGCTTGAAGACTCCCTATGACACCACGTTGCTCTGATACCAAGTTTGTCACTCCCCAAACTCAAGGGGCACATTGGCATCTAATGCCAAAACTTGGGCCTGAGCCGACCCTACTTAGCAATTTTGTAGTGGCACATAGAAGGCACACATAGTTAAGAAATCTAACAAGTAAATCTCGGCTTAAAAATATGCCTTTGGCCGGCAAGGCCCCTATCAACAACCCTATAACGAATACAACTACTCCCACAATACATATAAAAACAAGCTACCAAATAAATCCTGTTTGGGTCGTCAAGGCCACCATGATATCTAGGAAAATGTAAACACTATATAGGTTGTCAAAGCCGTCATTATCTTTATACAGAAATGGAGAAATACTATGTATCAAGACAATAAAACAAACCATCACCATACTTTGTCCGTCCAACAAACAAGGCCAACATGGATAATAACGTGCCTATACAAGCTGACACACTAGTCTGCAAGCCTATAAGAGTAGTAAAGCTTGCTCGGGACAAGGCCCCGACATACCCAAAACTATATACAACAAAATCCAACAAACCTTTAAACTTTGGCAACTTCAGAAGAAAGGGGCTTGCCAACCTACTCAAACTTAACCGTGCTGCTGGGGAGTTCTATCGAGTCGTCTATTGGGACCTGCAAGCATGAATGCATTGCCCCCAGGCCATGGGGCATAAGTACAAAATCATGTACAGAGTATGAAAGGTGATAGACTAAATTAGCAAATGTCATAATATACCAAAAGCAATCAGGTAAGGAAATCAAAATTAAGATAAACATGTTAACTTACTACTGAATCTAGACATACAAAAATGCCTAAGCAGAAACCTAACCAAACCCCCACAAACTTGGAAGGTACAAGCAATGTACCTCCAACCTAGGCCCCCATAAGCCTAAAAGGTACCAAATCAATTTACAATCCCCTATCGGTAGCCCCTTGTCTTTGTAACAAATCACATAACCCTTTTAGGCAACCATAGAGCCTAGTAGGCAGCGCATATCCCTCTTAGGCAACAAAATAATTCTATAGACTGAACATAGCCCTCTTTTGCATCAACATAGACCCGTAGGCATTACAAAGCCCTCTTTGGCATCAAATTAGACCCCGTAGACAACACATAACCTTTAGCATCAATATATCCTTATGGGCAACACATAGCCCTCTTAGACAATAACATAGTCCTCTTAGCCAACATCATAGCCCCCATTGACAGTTCATAGCTCAACAGTTAACCACAAGAGCCCCAAGGGCGAATAAAGAAACAATTTAATGTGTTAAAGGTGAGTAATTTAGCTATAAACCATATATATGAATAGTCTCCAAGTCGTTCCTAACTTAGGGTCGTTCTTAACACATTATGAGGGTTTATAACCATTCAATCAGCCAACAACTCACAATTACATCTACAAGATCACCAACATTAAATACCCTATTATAATTACACCTAAGCTTTAAGGAAACATACCGAACGAAGGAAATAACCTTAACAAACCTTTTTCTTTATATTTTATGCTTAATAACAACTTTGTCTACACTAAGACAACAAGACAACACTAAATAGAGTAAACTCAATCAATAATTAAGGAAAAGAATTACTAAAACAATTCGACAATCGATACGGATTCCTATCATAAATTACTATCCGAAACCTAATGTATCCATAGGTTGTTAAAAGATGGTTCCTACCTTTCAATACATGGAAAGAACCCTTGAATAAAATTAAACCACTGAAAAACCCTTGCTTCCACAATCTCATAGAGCTACACCGCACAATTCACCATGAAAACTATACCAAAACGACAACCTCGCGACGTAGGGCAATTTTCGATAAAGAGCCAAGAAGAGATCATGAACACACAAGGATGATTTGAGGATAAATTCTTTGGATTTTCTGGGTTTCTTATGAGATACAATAAAAAAAATGAAGAAGATGCTATTTTTTAAGTATCCATCGACCTAGGGGACCCACCAGCCACCTATATTGTGCAGTCTATACAGAGAGGTAATTATGTCTCTATTTCGATGTCGTATGAAGGAACGGTTTGATGCAATGAGAAATTGACTCATAGACCTTTGATTACATATATTTTGGACCCTCCAACTCTTCTTATATTGGTAGAAAACCTCTGAGACATTTGCACAAAATTTCAAAGAAATCCTTAAAAAGGAGCTTGTGATAACTTTTGCCAACTTTAATTACTAAAGTCGCGAGAACTTTAAATATGACCCACATCATTACCCATCTATTAATCACTCTTCATCTTGCCATGAAGATACGAGTTAAGTTAGAGTTTCAAAGAGTTGGTGTGTTACAGTCGATTGAGGACATACAACAATTTGTAGTTGAGGGTGTTGATATATAGTTTATGGTATTTTTGATGCATTTCACTTAGTGTTTTTAGTAAGTCTTGAGCATATTGTTGTTATATATAATGGTTTTGTGTAATTTTTGTAGGAAATAGGTTTGGATGAGGTTGAGAAAGAAATGAACTGAGAGTGGCAGCAGTAGCAGTCGACGGAGCCAACCACGAATTGTTTTTCCAGTGACGGGCCGTAGGTGATGAGGCGTGAATGTGCGTTCAAGGAAGTTTTAACAAGTGTGGAACCATAGAGGTAAACGACGCTCCGTAGAGTAAAAGAACGACCGTCCTGCACTACCGTCGTTTGTGATGAGAAAGTTGAGTTCGAGTACTTGAACTAAGGAGGCAAGTAATGGACCGTAGTCCAATCCACGGATCGTAGGTGGCAGTCTTCATTTGAAGAGCCTGGTATTCTTTCCAAGTGTTGACCCACGCAGGTGGACCATATATTGTAGGTTGATATACAGTCCGTAGGTTAAGTCGTCGATAAAAACTGCGTCTGTACTATTATTTCCTTTTTTTTTCTTATTTGGTTTAGTACTTGTGTATTATAAATATGGGTTGTTATTGACATTTTTGTAGGTTAGACAATATTGGGAACCCTTTTTATTCACTTTGAGATTCTTTTGCTAACACTTTGGCAAATTTAAATTTTGAAGTTTGGTTTTGTTAAATTCAGCTTTTCATATCCAAGTGAAGATTTTGGTATTCATCTACTTTTATTGTAAGTTCATGATTTTTCTTAACAACAATATGAATTATGAATCCTCAAGCATGAGTACCTAAATCCACAACTAGGGTTGTGGGAATCATGAGAAATTAACAAAGTATGACTAATAAATAAGTAATTGTTGAATAGTGTTTATGCATGTATTATTAGTCCTTTCATTTTGAATGCTTTTTAACGGTGTATAACGTTAGAACTCGCCTCTTTCCTACTTGTCTTACCAAGGGGGTAATGAAAAAGAAGAGGATAAAACAATAGAGATTTCGTTAAGGATTTGTTGTTATCTAATAGCCTGACTTTAATCTGTTGACATGAAGGTTAGTACCCAAATCAAGTGACAGGGGGGCTAATCTGGGGTAAAGGTAAGGGTTAGAAAAGTACACACGCGTAGAGTTACCAAGTTGCGAGGTGAAATTCTCTACTTGGATAACCAATCACTTAGGGATACCCAACTTATCAACCTTGCATATCAAACACTAGGATAGAGTTACTATTATTAGGAATACTGCATTAAGAGCTTGTGGGGAACACATATACCCTATTTTTAATCTAAAATTGATATCTCAAACTGCAAATCCTGTTTACTTGTTACTTATCGATACAATCAGCAATCTGTTATCTTATTTACAAATCCACCGTTTGTTACTTTTTTCGGAAATAGTTTGAATAAACATAGATAATTGTGAGCTAGCTTAAGTTATAAACCATATTCCTCATGGGATCGACCCTAACCTTCAAGTTAGGTTCTTTACATGATAATGATTACTTATACTTCTTTCGGGAGGTGTTATTTGAGCATATCAAGATCAAGAAGATTCTCCTGAAGTCATCACTAGTACATTACAAGTCTTCCATTTAGATGTTTATGCATTGTTAAATCTAGGGGCTGCACTTTATTTTGTAACTGCATATGTAGCAGTAAACTTTGGTGTCAGTCTAGAAACTCTTTCCAAAACCTTCTCAATCTCTACTCTTGTTGGTGACGCTTTTATAGCTAGACTGGTTTATAGAAATTACCCTGTTTCCCAGAAAATCACCTCAGCAGACCTTGTAGGGTTATGAATGGTAGATTTTAATATCATTCTAGGCATGAATTGGTTACATTCATGGTATGCCTCAATCGATTGTACAAATAGGATCATTTGATTTCAGTATCCAAATGACCCAGTCTTAGAGTGGAAGGGTAGTAAATCAATGTCTGTAGGTCGATTTATCTCTTACCTTATGGCCAAGAAAATGATTTCTGAAGGGCATATATATCATCTTACCTGGGTTAAGTATTCACAATATGAAACCCCAACTCTTGAGATCCTAGTCATAAATGAGTTTTCATAAGTGTTTCCAGAAGATTTTCCCAAAGTCCCTCCCGAAAGGGAAATCAACTTTGGAATATACATATCTCCTTCAAGATACCCAGCCGCTTTTGATTCCTCCTTACGTAATGGCTCCAGATGAGCTAGAAGAATTGAAAGAACAATTGAAAGACCTTCTAGATAAGGACTTCATCAGACCCAGTATCTCTCCATGAGGTGCTCTAGTGTTGTTCGTGAAAATGAAAGACGGTTCCCTCATAATGTACATTGACTATAGTTAGTTGAACAAAGTCACAATCAAGAATAAGTATCACATCCCCAGAACTGATGACTTGTTCGACCAACTTGAGGGAGCTTGTTTTCTTAGATAGACCTCAGAGCCGGCTATCATCAGCTTAGAGTTAGAGATAGTGACATCCCAAAGACAACATTCAGGATTGGGTATAGTCACTATGAATTTGAAGTTGTCTTATGGACTAACAAATCCGGCATCTTTCATGGACTTAATGAACAGGGTATTCAAATAGTATTTGGACTTGTTCATCATCGTCTTTATTGATGATATCCTCATTTATTCTGATAGTTGTTCTGCAAACCCTCAAAGATCGTCAGCTATTCACTAAGTTCAACAAATGTGAATTCTGGTTAAAGTTAGTCGCTTTCCTTGGTCATATGGTATCTAGGGAAGAGATCCGAGTGGATTCTCAGAAATTTGTAGCTGTAAAGCACTAGCCCAAACCCACCTCTCTAACTGATATTTGAAGTTTCTTGGGTTTGGCCGGTTAATACAGGTGGTTTGTTGAAGGATTTTCATCCATAGCTTCCCCATTTACAAAGTAGACTTAGAAGAAAGTCAAGTTCCAGTGGTCAGAAGTGTGAGAAAAGCTTCTCAGAACTGAAGACTAGGTTGACTACAACTTTTGTCTATTCTATTAGTTGTGTCAAACAGTTATGTGGCTTATTCTAATACATCCAGGGTCGGCCTAGGTTTTGTCTTGATGCAGCAAGGTAAGGTCATAGCTTATGCTTCTAGACAACTTAAGGTCAATGAGAAGAACTACCCCACTCATGACCTTAAGCTTGCAAACGTATTGTTTGCCCTAAATATTTGGAGACACTACTTGTATGGTGTTCATGTTTTTTGTGTTCACAGATCATAAGAGACTCCAGTATGTGTTCACCTAAAAATAGTTGAATAATCATCATAGGAGATACCTTGAATTCCTCAATGTCTATGACATGAATGTGCTCTGGGTAAGGCTATTATAGTGGTTACCGCCCTAAGCTGACTATCCATGGGTAGTGTAGCACATGTTGAGGTAGAGAAGAAAGAATTAGCCAAAGATATTCACTGGCTTGCTCTCTTGGAGTTTGCCTTATGGACACGTGGTGTAATAGTTCCGAATGGATCAGAATCTTCATTGGTAGCTGAGGTTAAGGAAACATAGGATAGCAATCATATATTACTTCACTTGAAAGGTGCAATTTATCAGCAAAGATTTAAGGTTTTCTCCCAAGAGGGACATATTGTGGTTCGTTACCAGGGTTGTTTATGTGTTCCTAAGATGCGTGAGTTGAGGAAGAAAATCCTTACAGAAGCATATAATTCCAAGTATTCTATTAATTTGGGTGCCACTAAGATGTACCATGATCTATGAGAAGTCTTGTGGTGGAACGACATGAATAAAGATATCACATATTTTATGGCTGAGTGTCATAACTGTCAACAAGTTAAAGTAGAACATCAAAAACCAGGAGGTGTGACTCAAGAGATTAACATTACTACATGGAAATGGGAAGTGATAAACATGTATTTCTTTACGGGTTTACATTGTACTGCCAGATAACATGACTCCATTTGGGTGATAGTGGACAGAGTCACTAAGTCGGCTCACTTCTTGGCTGTCAAGACATAATATAAGCTATATAGTAAGGTCACATGGGGTTCCCTTTTCTATCATCTTACATAGTGCTCCTCAGTTTACCTCTCATTTCTGGAAATCATTCCATAATGGTCTTGGTACTTAAGTAAATCTAAGTACAACATTGCATCCATAGAAAGATTGTCAGGCAGAAAGTACCATTCAGACCTTAGAGGACATGTTGAGAGCTTGCGTGATAGATTTTAAGGGTATATGGGATGATCACCTACCTCTCATAGAGTTCACCTACAATACCATCTTTCATTCCAGTATTCATATGTCCCTTTATGAGGCACTGTATAGGCATAGATGCAGGTCTTTGGTTGGTTGGTTAGAAGTAGGTGAGGCAGTCTAGATTGGGCCAGATTAGGTTCACGAGGCTATGTAAAAGGTTTAGCTCATCAGAGACAAAATAAAGACAACTCAAAGTCGTTAGAAGTCCTATGTATATGTTAGGAGAAGCAACTTAGTGTTTGAAATCGATCATTGGGTTTTCCTGAAAGAGTTACCCATGAAAGGGGTGATGATATTTGGCAAGAAAGGGAAGCTCAATCCCAGATATGTAGGTCCTTACAGAATCCTGAAAAGGGTTGGTAATATGGCTTATGAGTTAAATTTGCCAACAGAACTAGCATCGGTTCATCCAGTATTTCACATTTCCTTGTTGAAGAATTGTGTGGTGATCCGGCATCAATAGTACCTTTAGAGAGTGTGGTTGTGAAGGATAGCTTCATCTGTGAGGAGATTTCATTTGAGAATCTTAATCGTTAGGTTTGTATGTTGAGAAATAAGGAAGTCTCTTCAGTAAATATTTTGTGGAGGATTCAATCTGTAGAGGGAGAAACTTGGGAAATAAAAGTAGTTATGATGTCCACGTATCCTCACCTTATTCCTTCCTATTCCGTTTCATCTTGAGGTAATAGTTCCTCTCCAGTTTCTAAGTTTACTCATATGTATTTAAATATCAGTATCTTGTTCCTTCAATTATCCTTTCATTTCAGCATATTTTCATATTCATGAAACTTAGTTCAGATAGATATCAGTTTCTAGTACTTAGTGGTAAGGATTATAGATCCTTCCCTTCATACTCAACTTGTTTCATCTTTATTTGAGGAAGAATGATCCCAAGGGGTAGATATTAACACCTCGGACTTCAAGAAAAGGCTAAAAGGGGAATTTTGGCTAAGTTAAGGAATCTAAAATGGACCATATACCCTTCACGAAATAATAGATGATCTGTGTAGGGGACCACGGTCCGTTGAGGATGTCGTGAGTTATCATCCAGGACTTCCCGCAGAGGGGTCACCTTGATGGTGCCCTAGATGACCCATGGTGACTTGGACGTCCCATCTAGGGGTCCGTACATGTCACCTAGTGAAGGAGTTTTACCGAAGTCATGTCTTGAGTGATGGAGCAACTTCAAACGATCATATCATTTAGCACAAAATAAATTTTGTAACCCGCTACCTATAAACTAAAGGCCTTTGAGTCCTCTTTCCAATGCCACCAAGTTTGCCTAATTACGATCCCAAGGTAAAAACTTATGCTTGTTTTAGTGAAGCCCTGTTTGGCATAACATCTTCACGATCCACTTGACGGCTAGTGGTAATCTAGATGGCCCGTGGAGCCTGTCTTCAAGTTACTTCGTCAGCTTTTAAATGACGTTTCACTCCCAAAGTCAATGGTAAAGCACCACGGACATCTAAATGGTTGTTAAAGCTCCACACGAACCGTGAAGTCATTCGTGAAAGGGACTTGTCAAACTTAGAGTTTGTGGTAAACTTTAAACGAATATAACTTTCAGCACAAAATGAACTAGGTGTCCCATGACCTATCAACTTAAAGATTTCTGACTCCCTTTTCCAACACCACTAAGTTTTCTTCATTCTAAGCTTGGAGTAAACAGTTTTTGCCCGTTTTATTAAAGTTCTATCGGGGAGGGCATCTTCACAAGCTTCAAGACAGGCCATGGTAATCATGACAACCCATGAAGCCCTTCTTGAAGTCACTTCCGTGGCATTTAAGTCAGGGTCGCGTTGGTGGTTTTCCATATGCTTTTGGTACTTAAACTATATCGTTTAATGCTTAAACTACATCGTATTACTCAGTAGGCTTAGTAAACTAGTCAGAAACTACCTAAACTCTCATTCTCCTAAGATCGTCTAACTTAGAAAGGAAAGGATAGAAAGATGCAACAATTTATCCCTAGAACAAGCACATGTTTTTTTCATGTTCAGCCCCAAAAATCTTAAGGATTTCTCCGTAGTTTTCGTCACCAGGTATGTGTGAATTTACTAATGGGTTCCTTTCACCCATTAGGTTCCTAGAATGCAGTTAGTCCTTTGATTTCTCATAAATTGTTCAGACCTAGGGTTTTCAGATTTTGCTGATTTATTGTTATTTTAGTTGTTATAGTTTCCATGATCTAAATAACTCATTTCTTGGTGACTTAGTGTAATTATATGCATAGAACTCAGAACTCTAGCTTGTCTATATTTATTATCTTCATAAATTATACTTGCTTGGCAAATCAAACATAAAGGCATGCTTCAAAATTCTAATGCCATATGTTCATTATATATATGTTTCATTCTTAGTTAATATAACAGTACATTAAGCTACTGTGTATTTTAGTGCAATTTAGGTTTTGATATTCAGTTGGGAGTAGACTTAGCATCGTTGGACTAAGGTTCAGCGTATCCTTAAGTCCCAGAACTACATGCCCAAGTAGGTTTATAAGTCCTCTCTGTTCGGCACCAATTATTGTGATTATGCCACAGTCATGCCTCTATACCCCTGGCAAGGTATATTGGTTCCTATAGATGGGGATTATACATCGAACTCGACATTTAGCTCACATGGTTTATGTTTGTTAATAGGACCTCCCACAGTCACACTCTTAATGCATTGACCATGTTTTAAGCATTTACATCAGTATATAGTTCAATATGTTATCTTTATAATTAGTACTTGGTCATTGCATCCAGTTTAGTTTTCAGTTATACTTCAGTACATTTTATTTCTTTGTTCAGCTTACACATATGTGGCTGAGCTTAGAATATCTTTATCGCGCATGTTCAGTACATTCAAAGTACAAACATATTCTTTTGCCCTACATCATTTTATGATGTAGGTCTAGGCATTCAACATCCAGATCACCCTTAGTTCGACTCTAGTCTGAATTCAAAAGCTTGAGTGGTGAGTCCGCATACTTCAAGGACAATTGACATGCTTTAATTTTCAGTCTTTATTTCAGTTTTCAGTCTTGTTAGACTTAGCTGGGCGCATGTCCAAGCAACTCAATTCAATTAGAGGTTTTTCATACATAGTAGTAGATTTAGCTCGAGTTGTTAACTGTTGTTTTAGTCATCACTAAACTTTTATTTTATCGCATATATTCTGAATAGTTGGGGTTTTCAGTATTTCAGATATATACTATTATTAGCTTCCGCATAATACATGATTCACTTAGTTATATTTTCCAGTATGCTTATGATATGCCATACTCAGGGTTAGCTTAGGGTCACTTGTGATCCTCGGTCCCGTGTTACATCAAGAGGGTAGCCTCAGGGCGTGACGGGGTCCTAGCTTAGAAATTTTTGTAGTGTTACAATATCATCACTTGAGATCATTCATCCTTGAATTATGGATGAACTGAGCATGGAAAGGAAATGAGTTACTCTTACTATCTTTATGACTTCTAAAATTTCGTACTAACATAGGAAGAACCTATTCATACTAAGAGCTTGGAATTGTCTATAGCACATAAGTCACGAATGATATGGATTCAATAGCAACGCTTTATATGAATTTATTTGACATGATACAACGGTATCGGAGCACGAAGTAAGACTAGGATTACTATGCCTAAAACAATACAAGTGCTAACTTTCAAGCCTAGCAACACCTCTAAACCATGCCCTCCTTTCTAATACCACACCTCATGGCTACATCTAACTCCTAAAAGGGTATATGACTACTCTTACTGATAACAACAAGGTTAAAGGAGATCACAAATAGAGAATTGAATATTAGAATGCGGAAGCACAAGAAAAGAAACAACAAAACTAACTAAAGATATGGGAGATTCGAAAGAAAGATCCATGAATTTCCAAGGATTAGATATTCTAAGGTCTTGAAAAGATCCAAGTAACAACGTATAGATTTATGGAAGAAATCTAACGCCTTTACTTGAGAAAACGAATCAAAACGATAGATTCGGATCTTGAC
>JAJOOR010036970.1:0-16246 GCA_036250505.1 Solanum acaule | reverse complement strand
AAACCACCAATACAACATAAATTCATCCATAATTGTTCATATAACATCAATCAAAGTCAGTTTATAACATCAATTTCACTTTAGAAAGAAGACCCACGTTTTTGGATTGAAACCTAGAAATTGGAGATTTTGAAATTCATTTTTAAGGGGCCTCTTAGGGAAAGGAATCCCAAGAGTGATAAGCAACCATACCTTATTGATGAATTAACCACGAAAATCCGAGTTGAAACCTTGGAGAGTTGGTCTTCTTCTTGAAGCTCCAATCTTCTTCAATGGAGTTCTTGAGAAGAGAGAGAGAGTAGAGAGAAGGAGGAACTTTAGGTTTAGATCTTTGGGGTTTTGTGTTTGAGTGATAAAAGTGAGGTAATTTGACTCAAAAATCATTATATATACGTCCCCTAAAGTACCCTAACTACCTCTCACTTAAATGGACTCTTTAATGAAGTAAAAATAGATTTCTGAATTTCTGCATTTAAATTTCGAGACAGTAGAGTCCGCGACACGACCGCGTCGTGAACTGAAATTTTTCTCCTTAGGGGAGCAAGTGCGCGACGCGCCCTCATTCCCTCTATGCACAACTTGCAAGTTGCCTTGGCAGCTTGCTTGGCCAAGGTTGGGGTCCTTCTCGGGGCCCCTTAGTGTGGTCCCGGGGAGTCGTATTCAAACGTTTTGACCCTAGGAACATGTATTTACCTTTTTAAAACTTTTTCACCAGATTATACCATCATATGACACTCCCAAACCTGCCCAAAACCTAAGGACACACTAGAACACATTCTTCTCTAGTTTCCGGACGTGGTGGTCGTTTCTTGACGTTTAGACTTTTACTCTTCCAAACCAAGTCAATTACATTAGTTTAGGTCTATAAACATCATTTTAACTATTTTTAAGTCATTATTCATAAGGTGAGGCTCTAACTTAAGTCATAGAATTTTCGGGGTGTTACAGTAGCACTGTCGCCGGTGCGACACACATATCAAAATAATAACAAAGTAGGGTGGGTGTACTTCCCTGATTACTCATCCATGTCAGCATCACCTCCGGTGCCCTCTAGATCCAAAAGTTCACCCCCTCTACATTAGAATCAGATTCACTATCCGACATGGTTCGTTCTTGCCCTCATCAGTGGGGACATCATCCCATACGTGCTCCAGAAATGCAGGCCCGAGTCCCAATAATGCTTTAGCATGCTCATTCAGGGGGTACCTAGTGTCAATTTCATTCAACTGCTCTGTAGTGGAAGCTCAACACCTATTTTATGTGGCGCAACATTTCTAGTCCAAACATGCGCGCAGTAATCATATCATCCCTCCTATTGCGCTCTACTATAGTGAGGGTGGGTCCATGTGCATTTTCAGGCCCCTTTGTCTTCGTGACATCTAGGGGTGTGGTGAACAAGGGTGCTATGTAATCAACGCTTTCCTCTGGTACTCCTGCTCTCCTGCACAAACTAGTGATTAATCCCCCAAAAGCGTACCTTCGACTTCTATGCACTCTATCCTTTCGCATGGCCGATTTCAACACTGCGCCCACATTGATGGGCAAATCCTTCATTAGAGGATAGACCAAGCAGACTCGGTCTCTCGTCACCTCAGTGAAATGCAGACCCGATATCAAACAGTTCATGACAATTTTTAGCCACACCCGGGATTCATAAGGATAGGACTGATGATAGCCACAGTGTCCATGTCGAATCCACTTAGCAGTGGACTGCACACCACACAAAGTGTGACGAATCTGCTGATACTGAGGGCTGATGTTTAAGCAGTTAGGATATCAGAAGGGGCTTCTGCGTGGGTACTTGATTAATAACTTATGGTGTAAGAGAGACCTCCACGCCACGTACTGTTAGAAAGTGAGAACGAGCATCAGGTTTCCAATTGGGGTAGAATTCCCGAACCACGCTCGCATTACATTCCACAGGATCTTGAAAGATGAATCACATGCGCAATTCTTGTAGGCGACGCATAATCTGAGGGAACACCCTCTCCAGTTGCACATCATCAAGCACCACATCTGAAAAGTACTTAGCTTCGGTGTGGGTTTTATACCACTTCTTGCCCTCATACATAACTGCCTTAGCATCGTAGCGCCAAGCCTGCCCTCTTGGGACTGCAGGTGCGGGGAATGGTTGTGTCAGTCCTCACTCTCTTACGGCTGCTAGACGCAACCGCTTTGCCAGATCTTTGTGTGCCAGCCATGATATCCTGCATTATAATTTCAGGTAATGTGACCCAATCACCAAAACTCACCCCACACTAATTTTTAAGCACAGTTTTCACAAACAACACTGTACTGAGACTTCCCATTGTTATTTTCAGCCTATTATTTTTTTACACCCATCACAATTCAAACACACAATGCCATTATTAATATGATTCTACTCAAGAATTCGAACCAACAAAGATGCTTTTACTCAATCTTCCCCTTCATAACATATTTGCTACTCAAGACTTCACAAAACCCAATTTTTAACTCCCTCATTCAAAGTATAACCCTTCTACTGCACCCAAGATCATTCCAACAAGGTATAATAGACATGGGTACCAAACAATTAATGTCAAGAATATCACCCTAAAATCCCATCTCCTTCATGAACTTGCATCAATATTTCAACCCAAAAAGAGAAGAAAAGATGTGAGAAACATACCTTGAGTTTTTAGACTGACGAAATTGGAAGAACTAGAGGCGGAATCTCAAATTTACGACGTGCAATTGATTGAGGAAGAGAGAGTTAGGGTTAGAGAGGGAGGGAGAATTCTTTCAATTTGTTGGGGTAATGGGGATTTTAGGACGATTTGGGGGGTTAAAAGGGGATGGGGGTCGAGTTATACCAAGTTTGTCGGGTAAAACCCGACTTTTTAATGAAAAAGTTTGAACTTTACTCCCCAAGTCAGCGACGCGGAGCTATTGCAAACATGACTTGTAATTTCTGCTTCTTCACGTGGGGGGTCCTGTGCTTAGTGGAATCAAGTCTGCGACGTGCCCAAGTCGCAGACTCCACTGTTAATCCCTCACCGTTGTCGTAATTCCTAGCAAAAGGTCCACGACGTGGAACTGTCGCGGACTACACTTGGATTTGCGATTCTTTTCCTGGGCGACCATCACCATGCAGAAACAAGTCTGCGACGTGCCCAGGTCACGGACTCCACTATTTTTTGCCCAAATATAATATATATATATATATTTATTTTTTTCTTTACAACTTACAAATATTAAAATATATAAACAAACCTATAACTAAATATAACAAGAACTAACCTATCAAAATTAAACAAAAAAGAAATCTCTTCTAGAGTACACAGTCACGGGTTGCCTCCCGAGTAGTGCCTGATTTAACGTCGCGGCATGACTCATCTTCCCATCGTTTATTACTCAAATCCAAAACCTCTTTTTCACGATCTATCTCTTGTCCAAAGTAGTGCTTCACCCTCTGATCATTCACTATGAACGTGGTCTGTTTTCCTTCATTCCATAGCTCTACATCTCCATGGTTGGTCATGTTACCTCAAATGGTCCGCTCCATTTTGACTTCAGCTTACTTGGAAACAACCTCAATCTAGAGTTAAACAACAATACCTTTTGACCAGGCTCAAAAAGTCATGACACGATCTGCTTATCATGCCAACGCTTAGTCTTCTCCTTATAGAGCTTCACATTTTCATAGGCATGGAGTTTAAACTCCTCTAGTTCATTTTGCTGACCCTTCCTTTTTCTCCGGCTAACTCCGGATCCAGATTCAACTTCTTCACTGCCCAGTAAGCCTAATGTTCTAATTCAACGGGAAGGTGACAGGCTTTCACATGGTTATTAGTTGAGTTAAACCTTTTCATCATCTTAGTCATCATATCCCCACACTCACAATCCATTAGTGCAATACCCTGAATGCACAAATGATATAACAACTTAGGGTTAGACAAACCTATGGCGCCCAAGCGCCGAAGAACTATCAAGCAACTTGTTTTTGGAGAACCATGAATAGTGCCCCTCGAAGCCGATGCTCCGACTGCTAACTCATGCTCTCGCTACTACCTCAACTCCTCATCTGCCTTTGATTTGTTTCTGAGCAACCTTTAGCGCACGCCGCTCTCTTGTAGCCTTGCTGACCTCATCAACGTCACTAGGGGCTTCATCCGCTCTCCGCGCACGCTTTCCTGCCACACGGGGAGGGTCTTGAGTAGGCTCTTCATCCTCAAATAGGAAAGATATAACGTCGCCTCCACCATTAAGAGGGGGGTTTGGTGCAACATCAACCAATGCATCAATGTCAGCCCGGGGTGTGTGTGGCTAACTTAGTCTGGAAGGCGGAGAGATCTACAGTCGGCTCAGGTCAAGGCCTATCTAGTATCCGAAACTCTTAAGACATCAATTCTCCGATGCACTACTTGAATCTTATCTTCAACAACCTTCTCTCTTGCCTCCGTGTCCTCTACGAGCTTTCTCATCCATGGACAAATATGCTGCAATAGGATCTTGATTTGAGTCTCCAATCAAGAGGATGATTAGTTATGGGTGTAGTCAAATTAGAAAGAACTAACTGTCTCTGATTTTCTTTTTTATCAAAACTCTCATATTCTTTACTTGGGTGATTGCCGATGTTTTTTGGAAATGATTGGCTCAATATCTGAAGGAGTTGCATAAAAAGACAGTAATATGTCCTCTGTAAAGCTACAGTACTATGATTTTTATTTTAGTTTGGCTAATTGTACTATCCAGGTGGAGTTTATGGAACATGATGATAGACCCCTTCCTATAGATATCCGTCTGATGGGTGCTCTAGCGGGGAAGGTGGGTTTATTCTGACATTGTGCAGTTGATTGATAGACCTTCTGCTGTTAATTAGTTAAGTAGTATCCATAATGAGCTAATATTTTCAGTGTCGGGCATTTGCAAAGGCCATATACTACAAGGAAATGGAATTTGAAGGAGCACTTTCAAATAGGAGGGATGCAAATCCTGTTGCTGTAGTTGAAGCTCTAATCCATATATCAATTACATGAGCTTACTTATGTTTCATACTTACTTTCTGGTGATTAAACTTAATCATGCTTGACTGATGAGAAAAAAATATATCATATATTACGTTATTTTCTGAATTCAGTACTAATATTTTTATTTTTCTTTGCAGAGCATATCTCGATTTAATAAGAACAACAGCAAACAAAGAAATATGCGACAAATTGGAAAGTCAACATAAACAAAATGAAAAAGAAGAAGAAATTAACGTTGCTATTGTCAAAATAAGCAAACTATGTGGGACCCACAAATTGAAAGAAAAGTTCAAAGGAAATGAATAAGAAGCAAAAATTACAGAAGATGCAACTATGTGTGACCCAATGCATTCAAAAAGAAAAAAAAGAAATATGATTGGAAGGTTTTATGTGAAGTCACAAGCTTAAAATTACATTAGTGCCATAACAACACTTCTATATATAGAAATCTCAGTAAGCAGCTGAAGAGGGGGGCGAGACTTTCAAATAGTTTTCTTCTTCAACTTTTTATTTTACATTCAAATCCTGATTTTAACCAAGTAGCGAAATTATTTCTCTCGAATATTTCTTCTATTTTCTTATTTAATAGCAAAGAATATTTTCGTTAGTAGTACCAAACTTGGTATGGAGTAATTTTCTATTGTGTTGGGAAAAAGATGAATTTTGATATATCTATATAATAGTAAGTATTATTCTAAATTTCACGTACTTGAGCCTGAACTTTATATTTGATTTTTATCCGCTTTACAGTTAGATGCTATTTTATCAACTAACGCTTGTGTATCTTATAATTATTACTAACTCTGTAATCGAGAGAGGCAGAAGAAGTAATACTATTAAGTGAAGTACTGATCAGGTTGTTGAATTATAGTTTGTGGCATCTATCCATTTTGCGTTATAATTAATTATGCACTTATTTGTACTCGAGAGAGGCAAATAGTGTAACAATTAGTTATAACAAGTAAGGTAATAGAAAGTGACTTACTCTCGAAAGCTTGTTTTAGTTCAAGTACATATTTCTGGTTCTTAAATATTACTATTTCTGGTTCTTAAATTGTATTCAACTCTAGTAATATTACATAAATATAATCGTAAGAGGTATTTATACTTTTATGAGAAATAGAAACTACGGAATAAAATCTTTTACTTTGTGTAGAAATATCAAGTGAAGTCAAAATTCCAACACCTTTCACCCTATTTCGGAAAATAAAAAACAAAAATTATTTTCTCTAGTTACAAGGTTATAACTAAAATTAAATTTATACTCAACATTTTCTAAAATTCTCCCAAATAGTAATTAGAATAAGAAACGTCTATAGAATAGATAAACCAATCTATGTGGGTTCGACATTTTTTTATACTATAATTTAACAAAGCACGAGTAAAAATACATACACGTCAGGAACTCGTCAATTTTTTGGCGCCGCTGTCTGGAATTGGCAAAAGTCTACTATTGACTAATTTGAGTTTTTTTTCTTTTGAAAGAATAAAAATTTTATTAATTCAGCCTTTATTTATAAAAAAAAATCAGGAAGTATATGACCCGTTCTTCTTCAAGAGAATTAGTTACATACAATCCTGAAATTGAAAAATTTCTACGCTTATTACGAAGAGAGCAAACCCTTCAACCTACCTATTCACAAAAACAAATGGAAAACGACGAGCTTAATAACAGCCCACTTCCACCACATCAAATGGAAGAACAGTTTGATGAAATAGCACCACGACGTAATAGGACTCTTAGAGAGTATGCAAGACCTGATTACTTTGAAGGAGAATCAAGTGTGAGGAGGCCACCAATAGCAGCAAATAACTTTGAAATTCGCATAGGCTTGATTCAGACCATTCAAAACTCATGTCAATTTATGGGTGATACAAGCGAAGATCCTCACACTCACCTAATTGATTTCCTTGAGTTAGTTGAAACTTGTAAATATAATGGAGTCACAACAGATGCTATCAGGCTGCGACTTTTTCCTTTTTCACTAAAAGGAGAGGCCAAGACATGGTTACGAAGCTTACCAAGAGGCTCCATTACTACATGAGACCAAATGACCCAAACATTTCTAAATAAGTACTTTTCCCTTGCAAAAACAATTAAAATGAAGCAAGAAATTAATAACTTTATACAGATACTGAATCTGTTTATGGGAAAGACTAAGTAAGTGCAATGTTAAGAAAATGTCAACACCATGGAATTTCAGATTCTGATATTTTGTACATTTTCTACCATGGTCTTAAATCATCGGCTAGAAATGTAATTGATGCAGCATCAGGGGTATCTATAATGAGCAAAACAACTGCAGAAGCTATACAACTACTCAATGAAATCTTAATAAAATCAGGAGTCAAACAAACTGAAGCATTGAATTCATTAACACAACAAATTACATCTCACACAAAAATTTGAGACTTTTCAGGTAAGTTCTCAATCATTGCCTCAACTTGAAAATTGTGATGTTTGTGGAGATAATCATCTGAATCATGAGTGTCAAGTTTTAGTAAAAAATGATGAACATGTAAAGGCATAGGGTACAACAATAATTATCCATTTAGTGGTCATATGGCATAAAAACATTCGGGGTTTCAATGGAGTAATCCTAATGGCGCTGAAAACCCTCAACGTCTTTTTAACCAAAAGCAACATGTACAAGGACCACCTGGTTTTCAAAGTCAAAACAGGGGACAACAGAATTTTCAGCAATACCAACAAAACCCCCAAATTAATCAGCAATCAAACATTAAAGACTTGCTTAGCAAACACTTGAAGGCTACTGAAGATCTGATACACAACCACATAAGGGCCACTAATGAGAAGATTGAAAGTCACCATTCAGCTATCAGGAACTTGGAAATTCAGGTAAGCCAAATAGCAATACTCAAGTCTGGACATATTCAAGGTGCTCTGCCAAACAATACAAAAAAAATCCTAAGGAACATCTCAAATCTATCTCTTTACGCTCAAGTAAAAATCTAGATGATCCATATGCAGGTAAACAAGAAGATTCACAAAATATGAAACGGACAAATGAAGGTGAGAGTAAAGAAAAATATGAATTCTCAGAACAACGAAAAGACATAAAAGAAAAGGTACATGAAAATGAAACAATAAAAAATCCTTACTCTGTACTTCTTCCTTTTCCCCAAAAAATGAAAATAGAAAAACATGACAAACAATTTCCAAAATTTCTTAAAATCTTAAAACAACTCTACATTAACATATCTTTCACAGATGCGTTGACACAAATGCCTTCATATGCTAAATTTCTTAAAGATATTTTATCAAGCAAAAGAAATTGGAGGAAGTTTCGGAAGTTAAGCTTACCGAAAAATGTAGTGTTATACTTCAAAATAAACTTCCACAAAAACTCGGTGATCCGGGAAGTTTCACAATTCCTTGTACTTTAGGATGTGCTCATTTTGAAAAAGCATTATGCGATTCATGTGCTTCAATAAATCTTGTGCCCTTATCAATTTTAAAAAAAATAGAACTTGGTAAGATGAGAGATACCGGAGTATCTCTTCAATTGGCTGACCAAAGTACTAAAAACCAAGAGGAGTAATTGAAGATGTTCTTGTGAGAGTTGATAAATTTATATTTCCCGTAGATTTCATAGTACTTGAAATGGAAGAGAACATTGAGGTGCCATTAATTTTAGGAAGACTATTTCTAGCAACAGGAAGAGCAATTATTGATGTTTATCAAGGACAATTAATCTTGCAAGTCGATGAGGAAAGAGTAATTTTTTACATGCAAAAAATTAATGAAGTTTCCCGAAGATGAATCATCATCTTCTTGTTTTCATATTGATTTAATAGATGATCTTGCAGATGAATACAAAGATTATCAGTTAATTCATAATTCATTGGAAAGATGTTTAGCCCAGTCAGATACCACAAGTGATGAAAAAATTGCATAAAAGAGGCAGAAACACTAGAAAAAGACGCAGAAAACGAGGAAACCTCACCAAACAAATTTCAAACAAAAATTGAACTAAAACCCCTTCCATCTCATTTAAAATACATCTGAATTATGTCCAGTAATCATTTCCTCTTCTTTGACCACAGGAAGAAAAATTGATTAGAGTATTGAAAGAACACAAAAGAGCTTTAGGGTGGACCATTGATGACACAAAAGGAATAAGCCCAGCTATTTGCATGCATAGGATCCTCATGGAGGATAATTACAAACCAATAGTTCAACCCCAAAGAAGACTAGATCCAAAAATGTAAGAAGTTATCAAAAATGAAGTGATAAAACTTCTTGCATCAAGTATTATTTATCCAATATCTGACAGTCCTTGGATAAGTCATGTGTAAATAGTACCAAAAAAGGTGGTATGACAATACTAAAAAATGAAAATAATGAACTCATACCTTCAAGAATAGTCACAGGATGGAGAGTATGTATTGATTATAGACAGCTTAATAAGGTTACAAGAAAGGATCATTTTCCTCTTCCTTTTATTGATCAAATGCTTGAAAGAGTTGCAGGTCATAGTTTCTATTATTTTTCTTGATGGATATTCTGGATATAATCAAATATCTATTGCTTCGAAAGATCGGGATAAAACCAAATTTACATGTCCCCAAGGTACGTTTGCTTATCGAAAAATGCCATTTGGGCTATGCAACGCCCCTGCTACATTCCAGCGTTGTATGTCAGCAATTTTTTCAGATATGAATGAAAAGTTCCTTGAAATTTTCGTGGACGATTTCACACTTTTTTGGTAAGACATTCGAAGATTGTCTCGACCATTTAACCCTGGTGCTTAAAAGGTGTGAAGAGACAAACTTGATCGTAAACTGGGAAAAATGTCATTTTATGGCAACAGAGGGAATTGTTTTAGGACATAAAGTCACAGCTAAAGGGATATAAGTTGATAAGGCAAAAATTGATCAGGATTACCTCCCCCTAATACTGTAAAAGGCATTAGAAGTTTCTTAGGACATGCAGATTTTTACAGAAGGTTTATAAAAGATTTTTCAAAAATTTCAAAATCACTGACTAACTTATTAACGAAAGATGTGAAGTTTGAATTTTCAGATGATTGTAGGAAATCATTTGAAATACTCAAGGTAAAATTATCTGAAGCCCCAATAGTTGTTTCTCCTAATTGGAACCAGCCATTTGAAATAATGTGTGATGAAAATAACACAACAGTGGGAGTTGTATTAGGACAAAAAAAGACATTTTTCAGACCTATTTACTATGCTAGTAGAACACTCAATGAAGCCCAAAAGAATTATGCCACAACTGAGAAAGAACTACTAGCAGTAGTATTTGCATTTGACAAATTTCATTCTTATTTTATTGGAAATAAAATTACAGTATTCACTGATCATGCCGCTTTAAAATATCTCTTAATAAAAAAGGATGCTATACCAAGGTTGCTAAGATGGATACTTCTTTTACAAGAATTTGATCTTGAAATAAAAGATAGGAAAGGAGCAGATAATCAAGTAGTTGATCATTTGTCACGTCTGAAAAATCCTCCTACCGAGTCATCAGTTATCAAGGAGGAATTTTCCGACGAACATATATACGCAATCATATCAGCTATTAACCAATCACCTTGGTTTTCTGACATAGCAAACAATTTAGCTGGAGGATAGATCCCAAAAGATTTTTCTTATGAACAAAGAAAAAAGTTAAAAAAGGATGCAAGACATTATTATTGGGAAGACCCTTATTTGTTTAAATTTTGTGTAGATGGAATAATCAGGAGATGTGTACCAGAAATAGAAATGAATAATATCTTAAGTCATTGTCATGATGGAGCAGTGTGGAAGGACACTATGGAAGAAAAAAGATAGTCGCAAAGGTACTTGAAGTAGGTTTTTTCTGCCCCACCCTATTCAAGGATGCAAGAAATTATGTCACAGCTTGTGACAAATGCCAGAGAAGCGGTAACATTTCCAAAAGGGATGAAATGCCTCTTAACTCTATCTTGGTATGTGAAATATTTGATATTTGGGGTATCGATTTTATGGGACCATTTCCTCCATCAAATGGTTGTGAATACATTTTAGTAGTTGTAGACTATGTGTCAAGGTGGGTAGAAGCAATAGCTACTAAGAAAAATGATGCTCGTATTGTTTGTGATTTCCTCAAGAAAAATATTTTTTCTAGATTTGGAACCCCACGAGTTATTATAAGTGATCAAGGAACACATTTTATAAACAAATAATTCGCTAATTTACTATCAAGATATGGAGTAACACACAAGAAAGGAACTCCATATCATGCCCAAACAAACGGGCAAGTAGAAATGTCAAACAGAGAACTAAAAAGAATTTTAGAAATAACTGTTGGATCTTCTCGAAAAGATTGATCTCTAAAATTAGATGATGCTTTATGGGCATATAGAACGGCTTTCAAAACACTAATTGGCACATCTCTTTATATCTAAGTCTTTGGGAAAGCCTGTCACTTGCCTATAGAATTGAAACATAAAGCTTATTGGGCAATAAAAATGTTTAATCTAGATTATTATTACAGGAAAAATCGATTATTACAACTTGATAAATTAGAGGAATTTAGACTTAAAGCATATGAAAATGCTAAATTGTACAAAGAAAAGACAAAAAGATGGCACGATAATCTCATTCGCCATAAGGAATTTAAATTGGGGGACATGTTCTATTATACAATAGTCGATTAAGACTATTTCCTGGAAAATTCAAATTACGATGGACAGGACCGTATGTCGTCACAGAATTAACCCCATATGGTGCCATCGAAATACAAAATATAAGTGAAAAAGAAAAATTCAAGGTAAATGGCCATCGTTTGAAGCCCTATGTCACAAAGATTTTTGACAAACAAGCTTCAACGATTCTCTTTACTTAAAAGCTACAAATACATATATATATATAATTATTATTATATTTTAAAAAAATTATACTAATTATTCTTATAGTGAGTATCTATGTGCATCATATGTATAAATATATAATAAAGCATCTTTGATTCTGTTTTATTATAATGTTGCTACTATTATTATTATTATTATTATTATTAATTAGAAACATTATACCTGGAAAAGTAATTCAAAAGAAAAAAATTAATTAAATAAAAAAATAAAAAATAAAATCCACTTGTATTTTATTATTAGTTACTAAATAGATAAGTATGTAGAGATACATGTGAGTATATGGGACTATAAAATAAAAGACAATTTCTCTCTATATATATATATAGAAATTATCTATTTTGTGTGTGTTTGTGTGGGAATATTCAATTAACATACATTCCTTAACAAGAGAATGTTTCCACAAAATTCTATAAAAATATTCTAAACACCTGGCAAAACTTGGTAGTAATTATTTCCTTAAAGAAAAGGAAAAGTTATGATAAGTACAAGTATGCAGTGAAAAAGTTGATTAGCAGCAAAGTCATATCACAATAGAAAACGGTTGTAAAAACAAAAAAAAAACAAATTACTTTTTGCTTTCCTTATCTCTTTACCTCTTCATAAAAGTTTGAGCCAATTTTCTTTCTTTGTTTATCTCTTCCTAAAAGTTTTTACTATAAATATATATATAATAACTCACTTTAAATATGGATGTTATTCTTAAATGACCGCTTAAAACCGGATCGCAATTCTAGTGAAGTAAGAATTGAGAAAGCGGCTTGGTTATATGCACTAGAAAATGGATTCACAATTAATGTTGGACGGATAATTAGTGAGAATTAATGGGTTTAGCAAGGTGTGAATGGGAAATAAAAAGAGAAAATGGAAAGTAGAAGAACCAATGAAAGTGGGGGAACAAATTTTGGAGGTAAAAAATGAAAAGTCATTGCAAAAGTGCAAATGAAAAGTCATTTTTACCATATTGGTAGAAAAAAGGAAATTGATGTCATTATATTAGGAAACACTTCCTTTAGTTCTTAAAGGGTTAAGAATAAGATGCCCCTCGCGCCGTCATCGTCGCTCGCTCGGCCTTGGCTTCGACTTCAGATTGATAATATTTTTGGACAAAATTTATTTAATCAATCTTGTTAATTCAGTTTCCTTTCTCTTATAAATTAATTCAGAATGTTAGTTAAATAATAGAATTAATTTGGCGCAACGAATTATTTGAAATTCGCGCGTAACGGTAAATTCGTTTGAAAGGATATGCTCCTTCCGAAAAGTCGTCACTTTTCCCAAAAGACACAACATTCTGGAAAAACGGGTCTGAACAGACGCGTTCCTTGTCGTAAATGGCTATAAATAAGAGGTCTTTTTCCATTTTTCAAACACTGAAATTTTTTCCTTTCTGCATACATTTTCTTACATAATCAAAATTGTCGATCGACTAAGTCTGTGTGTGTTCTTGTTGCTGTTCTTGCGTTCGCTGAAGTTATTAAAGTTTGACGTACCGCTACTTCTTTAACAGGTTAATCCATTTTATCTTGGGAGGAATTAATTTGCAACCTCGGGTACAGTGAGAGGATTAAATTTCTTAAGGAAACACAGTGGTTTCTATGGACTCGAATTAAAAATCATTCTGTTTATTTCATCTTTTTCTGTTTTTGTATTTTTGACTAACCTGAATACAGGAGATAACAATCTTAAGAAATTTATAGTTTCTGTATTTGAGGTTTCTGGAGATTAAAACCTTTTATGGTTGTCTACTCTGTTTGAATTTTAAAAATTCATTCGATTAACGATTAAAAGAGCATAAAAACTTTATCGTTAAATCAGAAACAGTCTGTGTAAGGATTTATTCTTTACTGTTAGTATTTCACATACTAAAATTGTCTACCATTTGTGACAGAAAAATGACTATTTCAAGTCAAGTAAATGCTGGAACAGTAAGTGCTGCAACAACATCGGTTGCACACAATCGTTCAACTGCTGCCCTAGCACCGGCTGAGAAACCTGCAAAGTTTTCTGGAGTCAACTTCAAGAGATGGCAGCAAAAGATGTTCTTCTATCTGACTACGTTGAGTCTGCAGAGGTTCATTAATGAGAACGTTCCTATTATGTCGGATGAAACTCCGCCTGAAGAACGATTCTTGATAACAGAAGCATGGACACATTATGATATTTTGTGTAAAAATTATATTCTGAATGGCCTACAGGATGATTTGTACAATGTGTACAATAATGTCAAAACCTCAAAAGAACTCTAGGATGCTTTAGAAAAGAAGTACAAAACAGAGGATGCCGGAATGAAGAAGTTCATTGTGGCAAAGCTTCTGGACTATAAGATGACAGACAGTAAGACCATCGTCACCCAAGTTCAAGAATTTCAGGTCATAATCCATGATCTCCTTGCTAAAGATATAAATTTATTTAATACCTATGTTGGAAATGTTAAGTTTATTCTTAATACTCACATAATCTTTAATGTAGGATTGGTTGTGAATGATGCTTTTCAAGTGGCTGCCATTATTGAGAAGTTACCTCCATTATGGAAGTACTTCAAAAACTACTTAAAGCATAAACGCAAGGAGATGCATGTTGAAGATCTCATGGTAAGGTTGAGAATCGAAGAGGATAACAAGGTCGCAGAAAAGAGGTCACGCGGTAATTCAGTAATATCTGGAGTAAATATTGTTGAAGAAGATCCCACAAAATCAAAGAAAAGAAAGAAAGCATCTGGTCCAAAGAGCAATCCTCCTAAGAAGAAATTCAATGGAAGCTGCTTCAATTGTGGCAAACGAGGTCATAAGGCTACTGAATGTCGGGGTCCCAAGAAGGACAAGAAGAAGGATCAAGCAAATTTGACTGAATCCAAAGGAGAGATGGACGATCTCTGTGCAATGCTTTCAGAATGCAACTTGGTTGGAAATCCAAGAGAATGGTGGATAGATTTTGGTGCATCATGCCATGTTTGTGCCAACAAAGAATTATTTGCATCATACACTCCAGCACCAGCAGATGAGAAGTTGTTTATGGCAAACTCCGTTGTTGCAAAGGTGGAAGGAACAGGCAAGGTCCTCTTAAAGATGACATCAGGCAAGGTGGTGACTTTAAACAGGGTCTCGTATGTTCCGGAATTGCAAAAGAACTTAGTTTCTATACCAGTTCTGACTAAGAACGGATTCAAATGTGTATTTGTTTCTGATAAAGTTGTAGTGAGTAAGAATGAAATGTATGTAGGAAAAGGTTACCTCACTAAGGGCCTCTTTAAACTCAATGTAATTGCAGTTGATATGAATAAAGATTCTGCTTCTTCTTACTTGCTTGAGTCTAAATGTTTATGGCATGAACGTTGGGACACGTTAATAACAAAACCTTGCGAAAACTGATTAACTTAAATGTTTTGCCTAAATTTGAGTGCAATAAATCAAAATGTCAAGTTTGTGTTGAATCTAAGTATGCTAAGCATCCTTATAAGTCTGTTGAAGGGAATTCATATCTCTTAGGACTGATTCACACGGACATTTGTGACATGAAGTCAACACCAACACGTGGTGGAAAAAAGTATTTCATAACTTTTATTGACGATTGCACTAGATATTGTTATGTCTACTTGCTAAATGGTAAGGATGAAACAATAGATGCATTTAGGCAATATAAAACTGAAGTTGAAAATTAGTTGGATAGAAAGATCAAAATGATCAGAAGTGATAGAGGTGGAGAATATGAATCTCCATTTGTAGAAATATGTTTGGAAAATGGAATCATCCATCAAACTACTGCACCTTACTCTCCTCAATCTAATGGAATTGCAGAAAGGAAAAACTGAAGTTTAAAGGAAATGATGAATGCCTTGATTATAAGTTTAGGTTTACCACAAAATTTGTGGGGGAAAGCTATCCTTACAGCAAATCGAATACTCAATAGAGTGTCTCACACGAAGACACGTGTTATTCCATATGAGAAATGGAAAGGTAGAAAATCCAACTTGAAATATTTCAAAGTATGGGGGTGTCTACCCAAAGTCCAGGTTCCTATACCTAAGAGGGTGAAAATAGGGCCTAAGATTGTTGATTGTGTATTCATTGGATATGCCACAAATAGTAAGGCATGCCGATTTTTGGTTCATAAGTCCGAACATTCGGAAATTCATGATAATACGGTAATGGAATAAGATAATGCTGAATTTTTTGAACATATCTATCCGTATAAAACTAGAGTTGAGTCATCCAGTGGGAGGTCTAAACAACCCCGAGAAGAACCAAAAGAGAATGAAATCAATGAAGAGAGTCCAAGGCATAGTAAACGTCAAAGGACAGCTACTTCATTTGGATATGATTTTGTAACATTCCTTCTTGAAAGTGAGCCTCAAACATTCAAGGAAGCAATGTTGTCTAG